>PNEQ01038890.1:0-23745 GCA_003012365.1 Medauroidea extradentata | reverse complement strand
AATTGCGAATTATGTTTTGAATATAATTCCACGTGTCCGAATAATATGCTAATATAACATTTCAGGTCATAATCAGCATAAAAATATGAACGGAAACACTGCGATCGCGTGGCTACTCTACCTACTGTTTTAACTTTTAACAAGAAATAGTTATTGAATATTTTAATTGTGACCGTTATAATCCGTGATTTTTATCTCTCTGTTACTGTAATTAATTTGCAAACAAATTCAAATGCTAAATAATACGTTTCAAAAGTACAAAGTTTAACGTGTGCTTGTTATAGCCGTGGTAAATCGTCAGCGCTCATCATGCCTTCATTTGTTTCTAGTCTGGCGCGGGTCGGCGAATAATAAGCCGTGACTTACCTGACACCATCTTGGGACACGGCGCAAACACGTCTAGGAATACGCTCAGCGAGTAAGGTCTCTGCCGTTGCTTTTCTGGCGCCTGAGATGGTAGTGCTTATGTAGCCCCTAACTTTTTGTTTAGGAATACCGGCCTTAGAATCTACTGACATACGCAAGCTCAAGCCGTGTATGTTCGTTCGTTGTCTGTTGTTCCAGTGAGTAGCAGGTAATGGACAAATGGTTCGAGCTTGAGGGTACACAGGACAACGGATTCTAACATGTAGGTGGATCTCCCGAAATATTCTTTTCCTATCAATAGACCTGCAAAATTCACGACCTCACTGAAATGTAGGCTAGCCTCGAAGAATATGCGTGTACTCCAGTACACAATTACTAGCTCAGCGGCCCCCACGAGGTGTCAAATACGTCAAGGACCAATTGCGAATTTTTTAAGTCTCTACCTATACTGCAGGTAGCAGTATACAATTACATACATTACAAGTTATATCACACAAGATTAAAAACAGAATTGTAAAACACGACATTTTGGTGAAAACAATCACCTTTGTCACTACTGCATTCACACCAGGAGATAGTGAAGAATACACGGCGTAACGAATGGACACAAGCACATCGCGCCACTGCTGTGAAGGGCAGTTATTCCAGTCGCTCTCGTCTGCTGCTACTGAAGTCTGGTTATAATCTGTTCACAGTAAAGAAACAGCTTTTAAGGATCGTGTTAAGGCTCTGTTACGGAGTTTTGCAGTGATTTCGAAAATATATTTTTTATTGATACCTAATACTCATATCAAAATTTCGCTGCACAGTTTTGACACTTATAATGTAATAATTTGTAGCTGAATTTTTTTGTAGAATTATACTGAACGGTTTTTTAGATTTCATTACCCAAAGTACCACGTTTTTCGTCGTGAAAATAAGCAAAAATTAAGGAAATTATTTTTTTTTTTGCTGGCGAATTGTACATTATTTTTAAAAAACGCGTCCACAGTATTGTGCATTGTGTGATTGCACATTGACTCAACTTTTTTCAAAACTTTTGGTTAAAAAATTATTTGAGTTATTGGCACCAGTCTGAAAAAAAACTCGGGAACAAGCCCTTAAGGGCGCCGTCTAGCACGCGCTTAAAATGTGTTACAGTGTTTTTCGTAAATACTTACATGTTTTGCGATACTATTCAACATGTCCAACATCGCCCTTGGTGCCGTATCTCACTCACACAAATACGAACGTTTGCGACGATGCTAAAATAAAAAATGTTGATGAAAAACAATAGTATATAGGACCCGAAACATCTTAGCGCAACCAGCCTATACTAATATGGCTAACCGATGTGGAACACATTAATAAGGCAGCTACTGCCCGGAAATACTTACATCTAATATCGTTTTACGTGTATTGACTAATAAGAACAACACACGGCATTTAGAAAGAGGTCCAACAAATATGTAATCCTTCAGTCATTGTAAAATTTCATAACGCAGGTTTTGTTGAGTAAACTATAATACAAATAACATTTTTGGATACAAAAAATTACATCCCTTATAGACTTCTAGATCGCAAAAGTTTGGCCTGATGAAGTACATGTAGCCTATTTCTAACGCCACGTGCGAACAGAGTAAACGATAACTGTAGCAAAATAATGTCTGTTGTGTGGGTAAGGTAATTTAAAATGTTAGTAATTTAGTACGGTTCGATTGTCACTATCTAGCACTTCCTAACTAATAGACTGTATTAGATAATAAACTAAATACTAAAACTAAGCTATACATATCCATTTTGATAACTATGCGTGCTAACTGGAGCACACCGCTATACTAGAACATTATGTCGATGGACTTGAACTGTGAAGCTTCTTTCAACAAATCATTGTAAAGTGAGTGAGTGAAGATATTTTGGTCAGCACATTACATCGACGTCTTTAGCGCTGGTGAGGGGTGACATGTGCGGAGCAACGCCGGAATGAAGGGGAGGGGAAAATTGAACATACCCAAGAACACCCGCCGACCTGCGGCATCGTCCGGCACGATTCCCACATGCGAAAATTCGGAGACCGACTCCGTCGGGAATCGAACCCGGATAGCTTTGGATGGAGGCGAGTGCTCTAGCTACTGCGCCAACCGCGTCCCTTACATGATAAAGAACTGTATAAGACCAATGCCTAGTGTCTATGAACGGTCAAGCGGCCACGTAAACACTTCAAGCAGCAAAAACAAAGAATTGTTTCGCCGGTAACGTGCATAAAAATGTAACCAATTTAAATGGCCCTCGGAGTCTTGAGAAAACTCATCAAGTGTAAAGACACACAGTAATTGAGCGCTTTGAGCATAGATGCGATTATGCGCGTTGTGAAGGAGCTTCCACATCTCGATCTCCATCACTGTAGTCCAATTGCACGCAAATTATATTTGCAACTATATGGTACTTACATGTGACGAAAGCCAAGGGAAGGAACAACAGATTCCATTACGTACTTTCCTCTTCTACCTTCATCAGACTAACTGCCAAAAACACAAAAATAAAATTTTTAGCCATCTTCACGATTTTACACATGTTTATTAAAGTACGGTAGGAACAAAGTAAAACCTGGCGTCTATAGGAATGGCTTTTTACCTTCAGCGGGAAAAAAACAATAGCCCCAGAACAGTTATTTACGGAGATACTCGTATGCCCGCAAACACACCTTTTACATAAAACGTCTTGCTAAAGACTCTCTAACATTTCACGGTCGCAATTCAAAATAAGTCTCAGTACTTATGTTAAAAAAAATTTGCACCGAGTGGCGTTTACTAAATAAATTCAGTACGGCCGAATTAAGAGGTTTACATAATTAAAAACTTAGGCATTCAGAACTAAGCAGTAAGACATCGGTTTTTTTATTCCATCATATTGGTTTGATCCGAAGTGTACACAATTGAATTGTTACTGCTTACTTCTTAAGGTCGGGAGTGGAAATCCTATGTTTAACCAATCACAGTAAAGGCCGCTAGTCCTACGATGCCTTAATATTTCACTCGATAGATGTAATCTTGCTTTAACCTGTACAATCCACTGAACTCGGGAAAACTTTCAAAGAAAATAAATGTTAGTCTACTTGTTATGTAATTCATGTATTTAATTGTAAATCCTCGCAAAGCGTTAGTTTATACGTCTCGCAATCGTTATTTCCTCTTTAAAGTAATAACACGTTTTTAACCGCAGCCTTCGGTATAATCATTACAGCCAAAAATACAATTTTGATGCTCTGATCCCATTGGCTGAACTTGGCAGTACCCTTGCTATTATGCACGCTCTTTTTATGAGACAGTACTGCTTACTTCTCAAGCCTACTTCTTACTGCATGCTTAAGTTTTTGAGGCGCGAAACATCTACACCATATGTTGAGGTACCAACTAAAAGAAATCTCTTGTGTTGCTGTACTTCTCCGACCCAGGAAGACGAGAGTCGTAAACAACTTGGGAGGAGGCAATCAAACTGTTGGCTTACACACCCGCATTACCCTGGCGTCTAAACAGGCTGGGCTACCTCGAAACAACCACACTTTGGTTGTAAGCAAAGGACGTACCGCCCTCTTTAAAAGGCCTGGTAAACATAGACCCAACGTAAACAAGGGAGGTTTTGGCCCTACGGTGTAACTTTGGTCCATTATAATTACGGACCACTGATTTACGCGAAAAGATTTCTGCACGAACGCCATTCAGTGTCTTATGTGACCCTATACAGTTTTGCTTTCTGCTTCATTGTTAGAGACCAAAAAATTTCGCGGGTTCACTAATCTGTAGGCCAGCTTCCAAGAATATATGTGCACTCAAGAAAATATCAGCTGTTCAACAGCTGCTCGCTAACACGGTTATATGGGCCCGCATTGAATACAATTTTTATTATTGGCTCAGCAACTTACACAAGGTGTCAAATAAGTCAAGGACCAATTGCAAAAGTGACGCGAACATACAGTTGCTGCAATTCTAGCTTGTGCCTTAAACAAAACGCGAATTTTTCAGGATCCTATGCATTGTTGTTGGCAGCGTATCTTTGTGGAAGACGTGTCTCATTTGTCTGTACCGATCATGATAAGGTTACTGCGATGCTACACGTCTGTGATTTACAGTAAAACGCTACGACACGTGACAGTTAAAACCAACCAATCTCTCTGACCATGAGGCAGAGCTGCAGAAGTGCACATGAGGCACAAACAATTCAGTACAGAAATCTTTACACAAAATCGGGGTCCTTAAACATAGTAACTAAACATATAAAATTTATCCAGCCACTGACTACAAAAAGACCCACGGATTTTTGGTGAAAATAATTTTGCCCAACATTTTTCAACGACTATGCGCGCATCTTCAGGTCTGCTTCACTGTCACTGATGGGATGTTTTAACTTTTCGCGTCTTGAGGTTCTACCGGCAAATCACAGACGTGTGCATTTGGGAGGACCTGGGTTCGTTCCCCGGCTTTCGGTTTTCCTGGTTTTCCGAAATCGATCAAAGCGAATGCTGGGATGATTCCTTGACCAAGGCCATTGCTCTTTCCTCTCCCAACTCCTGTCATTGTACCAAGTTGTGTGCGACCGTATTTAATGACCTTACCTAGATTTAGATATACAGGATGTTGCAAACTTCCATGTCAATATTCTAGGGAAGCAATCCTCACGTGTAGAGGAACAAAAAGTGTTATATGTGAACACAGGTCCAAAAACGCACCGTTTCTGCGCTACAGTTGGCATACATGACGTATGGTTGATAGCGCGCTGGCAGGATTATGTTGCTGTGTCACAGTTGTCCCTACTGTATGTATGTTAGTGGCGTAGTGTGTGGCATAGTAACATGTTATGAACTGCTGTAATGATGCCCCATAGCAACATGATCCTACCCGCGCGATATCAACTATACGTCATGTGTTGCCAACTGTAGCACAGAAACGGTGCGTTTTTGGACCTATGTTCACATCACACTTTTTGTTCCTCTATACGTGAGGATTGTTTCCCTAGAATATCGACATGGAATTTTTTAACATTCTGTATGTAATTATTTTCGATTATTCGCATTTACGAGAGCGTGTGAAGTTGAGTAAATCACAGCTAATAGTCACTTTCTTATCCTCTTTCCAAAAGGCATTATAATATCGAGCGTCTGTTCCTTCGGTAAGGATTCTTTTGCCCAGTGTTTCTGTCGGCTTGCTAGCATACTTTCTGAAGGTCAAGACTCAAGTCTCCCCATTATCATGAGTTATTGTGGCATTTTAAAGCTTCTGTTATATTTAAAATATACGTTGACCAATGAGAGCCCTAAAACGACGTTAGACGTAGGTCATCTATGAGCGAAATTACTACTAACAATAAGATGAAAATACTATCTTGCATAAAATTACTATACCTTGGTTGTCGACATATTACTTGTTAGGCAGACGCAAAAGTGGTTGATCGAGAAAATAACAAAACACGAAACGTTTTCACAGCAGCGATGGATAATTCTGACAGTTATTCTTCAGATAGTCCAGAAATAAGTAATACAGGAGTTTGCACAAGAATTTCTCTTTCGGGGCTCTTTCGGCCTGTTCTTACAAGAGTCGATTATGCGAAGTCGCTGGGAAAATATATTAAAGACGTGATGGAATTTTTTCTATACAATTACAGATTAAGCATGAACGCACATGTGATTTTCAAGTGAAATTTATGTTTAAATAAGGGAGTACGACCACCCATTCTCTGGTATACAATATTAAATAACTGAAACGCGACTCTATAGGAAATAGTGTTGTCTTTGCGTATTCCACTGAACATGTCAAAAACACAAATACCAGGGAAGGTCGTGACGAGCGATGCATGCAGAATGTGCAACTTGCATGTACTCTGTTGTAGACGGCCGCGTATCGTTTGGGACTCGTTTAACTCGTATTGACCTAAGAACTGAGGCCAATGCGCTGTAAAGAAAGGTTATTGCCACTGCCTGCTCTTCAAGTGGCACGTACGATATTTCCTAGCACAAAGTTGCTCTTGTACAAAAATAACCTTTTATATCGCGCAGCGCGACTTCCTACCTATGAAAAGGTGTAAGTATTTCGCGTGTTCAGTCATCAGCATTTTATAATCCACTGTCTTATGTATACTCAAGTCCCGTCAATTCGTTCACTGTCTGCTGATCCAATCAGTAGCAACTAATGGTGAAATGGTCGGGAGAGTGAGTACACGCGCATAGTTGATTCTACCATGCAGATATTCCTTTCCCTACTAACCCCCGAGGACTTGCGAAATGGCTATTTTTGTTGACAAACTAGACTTTACTGTTCTGTACATATCAAAGTACAATCTGTGATCTCATTGTCCACGTGAGTCTATGTGACGTCACTTACTCTTCTGACCAGTCTGCGGGAAATTAAGTCACTGCCGTGGAACTCATAATTAGGAACTGAAAAATTTCGCGTCCTGCACGTTACACTCAGAACCCAACAATTTGTTCTACTGTGTAGCAAGTTCCACCCAGTTACTGATAGCACGGAATTTCAGCACTGTTTTCTCTCAAATTTTGATTGGCTCGAAGTTCTTCAGGACGATGTGATCCAATCTCCGACGTCAACGAAACGTACACGCGTTTGAAATCAAGCTTGTTGTAAAATCAATACGCGAAATATTTAAACCACTACTTTAAAAAATTGGACAAATGCATTATCGGCTGCAAGGCACGACATTGTACATCAAAGAGAGAAGTCGAACGAGCCTACAGCCTTTTAGAGTCTAGTCTGCCGTCAGAAAATAACATGAATTTCGAACGTTTCTGTTTACATCACTTGAATCTTCACAGTTACGTACAGGAAAATTTCGCAGATTCAGTGACCTGCATGATAGAATCAACAGGGTTCCCACAGAAATATTAAAATGAATTTCCCTGACTTTACCTGACCAATCATTAAAATTTTCCCTGGCCATAATTAATATGATTATAACAACACGCCTATACAACGAATTTTTTTTACAGCCTCCACCATCCCCATAACTGCCCATCACTATCTTTTTCAGCAAAATAAATTTTATATAACAATTTATATTAGTAACATTGAAATAAATACATATAAACTAAGTTGCGGATGCCATATCTGACTATCTGAAAACTTACAAATAATAATAATAAAACACCAAAAATACGGATAAAAAGAGCAGAAAATCTAACACGTAAAAGAGGAAAAGTGACCTCCACAACAGAAAAAAGTGAAGCTGTGAAGAGTGCAGTTTAATGTCATACTCAGAACATTTTCACTGACTTTCTGCTCTCTTAGGGTAATTTCCCCTGACTCACAGGGTTTCAAAACATGTTTCCCTGACTTTCCCTGACTTTCACTGACTTTCCCTGACATTCCAGGTCTGTGGGAACCCTGAATTCAACTATCCTATGCATACTCAAGCCCCGACCAGTTGTCCACTAGCAGCTACTCAGTGGAACAACAGACAATGAACGAATATACTAGGCTTGAGTGTGCACAGTACAATGGATTCTGGCCTGCAGGTCATTGAATTCGTGACATTTTCCTGTCCCTACTCATTGCAAATGTGTAGCTAATTTTACCGCTGTTCATACAACAGTTTAGTAGAGAAACGCTAAACGACCAATGGAACTGCTTTCTACATTAAGATACAAGTTATTTATCTAGAAACTTAGTGTCTGTAAGTCATAAATAGAGATGATGATTTATCGCCGGAAAACTTGACTATTTTCTGGGTTTCAACGCACGTCCAGCTTATGAAGATGACTGGCTTTCATTTGTGCGTAGAACGGTTGCCCTATTTGACTAAGCCAATAAGAATCCCGCTATTGTAATATTTGATGCCTATTATTGGTCTGCAGACAGCTACGTTGTGTCAGACATATAACTAGAGCCCGGTAATTTTCGCGAAAAGAATTTTGCAGCACTTTGTTTCAGTGCCTTACGTGCACACCTGCATCTCTGCTGTGTGGTCAGTGATTGGATGCCGTAACATACAACGTGTGGAGGTTAAACCCGCAAATCTCAGACGTGATGTGTGACAGTTATCCGTGTACTGATTGGCACAGTCAAATGAATAACGACTCTGCAGAAAAACACTCTGTCAATAGCCATGAAGTTGAACTGCAGGTATGCACGTAAGACACTGAAACAAAGTGGGGCAAAAATCTTTTCGCGAAAACTACCGGGCCCTACATATAACACACAATCATATATGCTGCAAGAGACACGGTGTTTTTAAGGGTATGTTGGCTGAAAACATTTTCGCGTCATACCATCATCTGTAGCCATAAATCATGACGGGTTTGGCTCCAATTATTATCGTTGGACAAGACTCTCCGCATAAAAACAAGTTACACTTCAGTAACGCCGAGTCTGCACGTAAAGAAGAGCCGAAAATTGTTTCTATACAAATTTCACAATTTAACTGTGCATTCAATGCAGTAAAATAAAATTCAGTAAACGCTAAATGTAACATGCATTTCCGCCGGCATGCTTTAAGCGAGTAGCATTTCAACATTGGTGCGATTTCACTATCCAAGAAATTCAACACCGATTTAAGTATCGACATTCGTTAAAACTTTTGCAGGAAACGAAATGACAGCCACAGTACGTTACAAAGAATTACTGTCTAGTCAGGATACAACTACTAATGACGTAGTGAACATCTGATAATTGTGTAACGTGGCAAAATCTGGTAGAACTATATACACACATTTCTATTCAGCACACTAATGACCTAGCTGCTTTGTTTGAAATATTACAGCGTGGAAACAAACACACTTCTTTAAGATTTGTTACAACGTAGTAATCTTTTAATTCCACCGCGCACTATACGATGGTACGACGGTCACAATTAATCGAAACCATTCGAGGACGTTACGCAGAGACATACTATTATAGAACACACATGACATTCTTCAAGTCCGAAATTCCACGAAAGACAAGTCAGACGAGATCTTTGAAAGAGCTGTACGTTGAAAGTACATCACTGGATGTAGTTTTTGTACATACTCCACTGCGATGTACATGCCTGTCAAATAAAATTAAACAGAATAGGAAAACATAAAAAAAGATTATTTTTCTTATTCCATTTATGGAATTTTATGTTGTGAATGTATCCTGCTGACTAAAGCACACTCTCTTTAGTTTTCTTTGACAGGCATCTGTATCGCAATGGAGATGTCTAAAAAACTTCATCAAGTCAGACGAGAACAACCACTTTTTAATACGTATCACAGAGAGTTCTGACAACTCATAATATGAGGTGCAATCGACGAACATGACGGTTGTTTATAAGTAATTACAAGCAGCTCACACGACTGTCTTTAGTATATTTTGTCTGCTGTAACTTCTTCCAAGCACTACTGCAGTTTACTACTTTAATATTTTACACTTATATAAAGCTCGAAAATTTAAAAACTGCCATGTTTGCAAGTCAGAAAATAGAACATATCTAACCTAAGTACATTTAAGACACGGACATTTATACTTAACAAGTATGTGCGATAATATTAATTAAGCACCTAATTATAATACTTGGGAAAGTATATTGTACCAATGCAAACTTACCAGCACTACGGATATCAGTCTGATCGGCTACTTACCTGAAAGTAAAAAGACAACATATTAGCCAGAAAAATGTTTTCGTTAAACATTACAATTTATTTGGAATTTTAACTCAATGACCAAGAAACACGTAAATCACAGTTATAAATGGTACAGACTGTATAATAAAAACCGAAGCATTTCAAGCATTTCCAATTAAAAACTTATCGTACTCAATAATTCACAGCCTACAATAGCAAAGAAATTTAATTTTGATGTAAAAACCAAATACAAATATACTTTGTACAAACTTGTCCATTACATGCCACCATTTTGTAACATGCGAAAATAATGTGTACACATAATTTATAGGAAACTGTTGCACTGATCGGAAAAATGTTGTGGCATCATACGTATGTGATTTGCCAGACATGCGAGAGTTGAAACAACCAATCAAAAACCATAAAGAGGGGCCGCGGTGGCCGAGAGGGCAGACCTCTCGCCTCCCACCAAGGCGATCCGGGCTCGATTCCCGGCGGGGTGGGTCCCCGATTTTCGCATGTGGGAATCGTGCCGGACGATGCCGCCGGTCGGCGTGTTTTCTCAATAATCTCCCGTTTCCCCCGCCCTTTCACTCCGGCACTGCTCCATTCTCACATCATGTCACCCCCACAAGCGTTAAAGATCTCGATGTTGAACGCTGACCGAAATATCTCACTCACACTCACTAACCATAAAGCAGAGCTACATAGGATATTGCAACCAAATGGTGCAAAAATATTTTCGCCACAAAATGGTGGGTCCACCCATAATCATCCCCAGGAGGAAGAACACCCATATAGGAAAAAAATGCAAATAACAATCCAGGCTGCTAAAAACTGCATACAGGAGCAAGCACACCCAAATATTTGCGCCACAAGCACATCGACAAATGGAATCCACAAATATTAAAGTCGTTAAAACATTACAAAATGGGCAGACGAACCGCATAGTGAAAAGGTACGTCGCGCGTATTGGATCGGAAGACTTCGCTCACAGACACACTCTCATCGCTACACAGATGCTGGTTTGTTATGGGTAGCGATCTGTACATTTCGCGTTTTTATCAGACAACAGACTGGACTCGAAGTTACTCTATGTTCACCTGACTTCCGATGTTGGTCGACAATGTGTGTGGCGCACCTAAACGACTTTTCAACAAATTACAATAGACTCCCGATTATCCGTGCGCGGATTATCCGATTTTCGGATTATCCGCGCAAAATATTTAAATTGCAATAGTTGAAATAAGATGAATAAAAAAAACACTTTAGTTATTTATAAATACACGCTGTGTTAACACGTTGGTGAAAATTACGCGAGTAATGTCCGCAACCGTATTTTAAAAGACTTGAAGTTTTAAGTCTTTTCCAGTAGGCGAAACCGTTATTTCCGCGCATGAATGGATTAACTAGAGTAAGTCGCGCGTGAATGGGTTAACGAGACTTTTCTTGGTCAAATAAGACATCTGATTTTTTATTAATCGTGTTTTTTAAATTATTTACGCATACCCCCTAACCATTAATGCGAATCATCGTGATTGTACTGTTTTAAATTGCTGCCTTTTATTGCAGGAATATGAGTTTGACCTTTCTTCTTTGTACTGAGATCTAAGAAAGGGTAAAAGTGGATTATGCGCGATTTTGGATTATCCGAGGCATCGGCCCCCTCCATTAGCGCGGATAGTCGGGAGACAGTTAGTTTTGAAGAAAATAATTATGCAACAATTAGTTTCAACTTGCAGCTCTGCTTAATGACAAGTGAATGCATGTTTTTAGCTCTCAGCGTCTCGGGGTTCTATCCGCAAATCACAGACGTGTGGCATCGCAGTAACTTCGTTCCGATTGGCAGAGTCAAATGAGCGACACCTCTGCACTAATGTGTTTTCCCATTACTAGAGACCGGAAAAATTCCTGGGTTCACCGACCTGTAGACTAGCCTGTAATTATGTTTGTGTACTGAAGCAGACAGCAGATGCTCATTAGCTGCTTGCGGTTGAAGTGATATAGGTCTGCGTTAGTTACATTTCCATTATTGGCTCAGAGACTTTCAGAAAGTGACAAATATGGGAAAGGCCAGTTGCGGAAGTGATGCAAACTGACAGTTGTTGGAATTCAAGCTTGTGCCTAAATGAAAACGCGAAAGGTCTCTACAAATTACCAATAAAGCTGAGCTGTAGACGTTCACGTAAGGCACTGAAACAAGTTGGTATAAAACTATTTTCACCAAAAATCATTGGCTCTACCAATGATATAAGATCAACAGAGATGATGGTTAGAGACATGAACTTTTCGCGAAAATAAATTTGCCTCACTTTGTGTCAGTGACTTGTGTGCACGTCTGCAGACTTGCTTCACGGTCAGAGATTGGATGTTTTGACATTCGTGTGTCGTGGGGTTTTACACGCAAATCACAGACGTGTGGTGTTACATTAACCTTATTGTGATTGGTACAGTCAAATGAGAAACGTCACAGTTCAAAGGCACGCTGCCAATATCTATGAAGCAGAACTGCAGACGTGCACATAAGGTACTGGAACAAAGTGGGGCAAAATTCTTTTAGCGAAAAGTTCATGTCTCTAATAATGGTATATCGCGAAAATGTTTAGTGTCAACATACCCTTGAAAACACCGTGGTTTCTTGCGATATGTACGATTGGGTGATATAGTGGCACTACGAGCGAAAGATCCTGCGCAGAACCCAATTGTCAGCGATAAGTCACGTGACGAAGCAGTGTGGAAGGGAAAGCTGCGCAGAGCGTTCGAGGCCAAGGATCTTTTGTCTGTTGTCTCCCTATACACGTCTGGCACAACGTAGCTGTCTCTAGACCAATAAGAGGCATCAAATATTACAATAGCGGGATTTTCATTGGCTTATTCAAACACGGCAACAGCTCCACGCACAATCGAAAGCCAGGCATCTTTACAAAAGCTGACATACGTCAAATCCCAGCAAACAGTCAAGTTTTCCCGCGATAAACCATCATCTCTAAAGATTAACTGTTAAATGCCCATTATCGTGCAATGCGTGCACACAAAGATACGAAGGCCTTGGGGCCCTTAACGTCACGTAGTGAGTTCGGATGAGTAGAGGCCTGTGAATTTTAGTCTGATGTCACACAATAAATAATTCGCATGTCTGTAGTTATAGGCGGTTCACGGTACATTGCTAGAGCCACGATTTTATGGTGAAAAGATTTTCGCAACATTTGGTTTCGATGCGTCATGTGCACGTCTACAGGTCTGCTACATCGCCCGTAATTATATAATTTTACTCTCACATGCCTTGGCAAATTACAGACGTAAGGAGTCACAATAATCTTATTCTGATTTGTGCAGTCAAATGAGAAACGTGTCTGAACAAAGACACGCTGCCAATAACCTTGAATCAAAGCTGCCGATGTGCACGAGAGACACTGAAACAAAGTGGGGCAAAAATCTTTTCGCGACAAAATCGTGGCCCTATACATTGGGCATTTCTAAAAGCCGTAATTTATTTCCTTCTCCAGCCATTCTGTGTCTGTAAGATGATTGGTAAAAGCTAACTCCGTGGAATTCACACATTGTTTACAAGGAGACGTAAGTAAGTATTTTGCATAGACCCACCTGCGGCTTTATTTGCCCTCACATTGCAATCTACACGTATTTGAGGTACAACATATAAAAATACTCCCATGCCTTTTTGCCCGTTTATAAAGCGCAGCGTCTTTGAGCCGTGCAAAAGTTCAGTATAAGCACTTCAAATGATGCTCAGCAATTCGTAAAAAAATATATATTTCTGTTTTCAATAATTAGAAAACTTATATTTCCAAAACTATACAATAAAAATAATTTGATTTTATGAACTTTTTTTGTGAAAACTTACCGGCACTTCAAATTTCACAAGAATTATACTAGTAATACTGATAATAATGTGATACATTGCAGCAAATATATTTTTAAAAAATACCAAATGGTGAAAGTATCAATTATTACTGTTTTAAAATATTTCTGGGTATCCGTTCTGCTCCTTTCCCATATAGCATTTTTTTCCGTCAGAAAACTTCGCGAACGCTCGAACAACTCGCTACAATTCTATCGCAATCGAATGAATGTTACAGGAATCAATAGGTTACAGACATACACACACATTTATTTGCATATGATGTTTAACAATATTAGTTGCTATAAAACGTCTATAGGCGTTATATAATAAACAAAATAAATCTATTAAATTTGGTACTAATTTAATGTTGTTTTATTTAGACATTGTGTTAACACTCTGCTAACCGTACAAAGCACGAGAGAACCACTTTTAAGGCCAAGGGTATTCTAACGGAAGTTAATACAATAAAACCGTCACATATATCTGTTGAAAATTGTTTTAACTTAATGGCCTAAATTTTTCAAAGCAAAAATTATGTAATTTTGGCAAATTATCATCTTAAACAAAATTTGCTTAAATCTATAACTAGAAAAAAAAATATAAACTTTCTTGCTTTGAAAAAATTAGGCAACGTAGTTTAAAATTAAAAAATATAAAAAAAAAAATAGAGCAAAGAAAGATTCGTGGAATTAATGCAATGCCGCAACGAAAAGGAATTTTTACGTGGTTTATTTCGAATATCTTCAGTTTGTCTTGAACCACACTAAGGTTATAATCTATCCCACGTACGTGTGCATTTTTCTGACAACTGGTAGCCTACATGTCATTTCAGAACTAGACATTTTTGTATAATAATGTTTGAACTTGCATAACAAGTGAGTGAAAATGAAACAATGGTACGAGCATAAAATACCTCAGAAAACAAACGATGATTCACAGTAGACCAGAGAAAACAACACCACGTAAGATAGGTGCAATAATTCTTGGAATAAATCGAGTATAAAATCACAACTAGTCTTATCCGACAAAATATGGCGCACAGACACTCTAAAAACACTTTCTTTGCAATTACAAAATGTTTGTTGCTGCAAAGAAAAATGTTGTTTGAATATGAGCCACTGCAAAGTAATTTTGTCGCAAAAATATGGCAACAAATATTGTGTTACTATTCAATCAGTTTAAAAGAAATATTTATGTTTGTTGAAAAAATATTTTTGCAGCAAAGAAACTGATATTTTCAAAGCAAAATAATGAAATAAAATTTTCTTTGCCAAGAGACAATATTTCTTTACCTCGGCTAAATATCTTCAAACAATTTTTTTTTTCACTGCAAAGAAAACATTTTCACTTTGAATAGAGATGTGACACAGGTATGACTGTCAGGAGAGTGTTCCACACGCAGAAAGTATTTGTGCCCGATAAGAATCCAAGAAAGGACGACTGAATTTTTCGCAGGCTACGACTCTTGTCTGAGGGTGGGTAGGAAATAGCTCGGTAGTTACATTTCTGGCTTACTGTAAGTGCCAGGGTCAATTAAATAATTCTTGTAAACCTCAGTGTAAATACTGTTCTAAATACACGAGTGTTTACATTCTAAAAATAATTACAAAACGTAGCTTGACCAGCGAAAGCTAGTAAACTTAGTCCTGAGCTACACAACATTTTGATTTCTGCATATGGCGGAGAAGTACACAAGGTGCAGAATTAAAAAAGTAAGCAAAATAAAACACTGATAGTAATTAAGAACAACAATCAGCTCCTGAACGCATTTCCTTTCAGTCCAAAATAATTATTTGTGACGGCGGCATAAGGAAGTGGGGAGGAGGGCATGATGATAGAAACACATCACAGTCGGACGGCGATACCATCCACAACCAACTTTTTCAATTAAGGCCCGCACAGCGTAGGTTTCACCGCCCGTGGAGGGTTTTTCGTAAAACGATCCATCTGCTACCACACTTCACTAATTACCGCCAGACAATAAATTGAGTTTGTCGAAGCACGATCATTTCAGAGTACGATCTACCGGACGAATTTCTTGCAACCTTTACTGGAGACGAATAACGTTTCCGATGTGCTAGCACTTGATTTCAGTCGAAAATTCTCAATAACATTCGTAAACTGTGTCGATAAGCTACACTGTGTGTTTGTAATCGGAAGTCATAACTGCGGTTGTGAGGATAGACAGGAGCGAATGCATGTGAAAATATTTCTGCGTCAGTTTGTCCCAGTGCCGTTTGTGCACATCTGCAGCTCCGCCTTATCGTTTTATTGCAAATCACAGACGTGTGATATCGCAATAACCTTATTCTGATTGGTACGGTCACATGAGAAACATCTCCCCAAAAGACACTCTCCCAATAACAATGAATCAGAACTGCAGATGTGCATGTAAGGCACTGAAAAATGTATCATGGGTCTGTATATATTAGGTCTGTTCCATCTTCCTCGCATTCTATTCAGCTGAGACAAGAAGGTCGTTTCATCATCAGGTCAAAGGGCCCTGAGGTCAGTTAGGCCATGCCCTCTATGCTCTTGCTCTCGTCAGAAGAGTTATGAGGGCAAGTTGTCTGCTAGTCGGGTTTGTAGAAGATCGCTAGACATCTTGCTGTTTCATGTACTTTCGTATTGGATTGTAAACAACATTCATATTATGTGTGGTGGACCATACGTACGTGTACTCTGGTACCATTGTTATATACGTGAGTTGGCAACAATTATTACATTTAAAAATTTCAGGTCGGCTCGTAGAAATTCCTAATATTTTACTTATACAAGTGCACAGACAAAATAATGATTCAAATAGCTTGTAAAATTCTTATTTTATATATTGTACATGTATAAATAACTATTCGTTTACTTCGTCACAGCAAAGACGACGTATACTCGTTGAAGAAGACTTCAATGTAAATTAGTAATTTCAAATATTAATTATAATGCCGGAAACAATATTTCAAATTTTACATCGTAACTTTTACAAACTTTTACATGAAGCCTCAAATTACAGTTAAATTCCTAAAGTCCTCTGCTAAGACCGCCATATCGCGGCAGCCGAAGTTTTAGTACCTGTTTTTGAACTCGTGGTCTACAAGAAACTCCCGAAGAACAAAAAGAGAGGTCGAGTGAAACAAACTTATTGATGGTTTAAATACAAAACACAGGATATAAATGGTAAGTTTTTACAGCTACGCAGCAGTGTACAGGGTTCCGGCTGACTGAAGAGATTTTGTTCAGCACTCAACATCTAGGTTTTTGGCGCTGATGAAGGATGACATGATGCGAGTAGGAGAAGTCGGAAAATGAGGGGGCGGGGGAAACGGGAGATTCTCCGAAAAAGCCCGCCGACCAGCGGCATCGCCCGACACGATTCCCTTGGTGGTAGGCGAGTGCTCTAACCACTGCGCCAAACACGGCCTTCCTACAGAGCTACGAGACGAGCGATTTGATAAAGAACTATTGTGCTTCATAGAGTCGGGAAATATCTGGAAATCGCTCTGATGTGTACTAAGACGTACTGCAACGTGCTGTGGTGCGCCCAGCTTTAATCTACATACTTGTCAGCTCAAGCTAGTTTATTCAAAATTAAAATCTGGCAGGAAACATTACGTAAATTGTTTAGTTTTAAGGCCACTCTCTTTAGTTTCTACTGTTTTGCGATTATTAATTTCTTAAACTCAAAACAAGCGCAGGCCGCAGATATCAAAAGTCTGTCTGGCAGCTTTGTTTAAAATGGTTTTTGCGGTGATAACTATTTTTTTCGAAGCAACAAACTATACGGTTTCAACTAAAACGACAATTAACGAGAATTTCATTGGTTGCATAATTAACTAAAATCATGGTACTTACTGCCTCTAAAAAAATCTGACAACATGGAGAAGGCGATTTTAAACAAAACTGCTAGACAGACTTTGATATCTTCTCTCGTTTAAAAGTAAAAAATAATATCACTATTAACGGAGAAACTAGAGAGCACGGCCAATACCACAGACAAGTTACAAAAATCGGATATTTCCCCGAGATGTTGGAAAGAGAATGAGTGGATCGTTTGTGCACCTACAACACGAGGCACAGGAAAATACCATGGGAATATAACTGAAATAAATAAAAATTACTTTCATCGTGGGCGCAACCAAGACACGACAAGAATCACGAGCCATGCTTCCATCGATTTTAGCAATTTCCCCTAACATTACATCAACGAAAGTTTACATCTTTGCACATTATTCATAATCGAAAATTGGAAGAATAATAGATCACACTATTCTTAAAGTTATACAGAATACCTGTAAACATTCGCTGTTGTAGTCTTTGTAGGCCCTAACTTATCCTACCCACAGAAACAAAGAAATTTATAAATATGAACAGTTTTATTACATTTGTCGAGGGAATATTTTTTTTAGCACGCACATATTTCGCATTCAAAATACTGAGATAAATAAAGGTATATTAGAAAATTAGAGGAAAAGTCATACAAATGCGTACCGAAACAACAGCTAAGCTTCTGTCGTCATTTAATTTATTAACGTGTGCATAAAAGAAGATGTGAGAACTCCACATTCAGTCTGAAATGCAAGTCTCCCTCCCCCAAATAATTGCCCGTATTAAATTTTATTCGTAAACACAATTCGTCGGTGAGAAGCAAAGCATCATAGTCAAAACAAGCAAGTTTTCAGGACGTGGGATGAAAATATTATACAAAATAGTTATTTGGAAAAAAAATACAATTTGTTGTTTTTTTCTTGCAGATTTCAGTACTACATAGCGATATTAAAAATAGTGTTTCATTAGTGTTATTGAAAATATCAACTGTTCTGAATTCTGTAGCTAACTTGAGATAAATGGCCCACGATGTATTGCATCTTCACCGAGGAGTTACGATACGGTTTGCCCCAAAAAGAACTGGGGAAATGAAGTGTAGGCATAAAATAATGCTGCGGACGGTTTTGGGCTGTGAAGACGAGAACGAGAGGAGAGGGACAGGTTGGAGGACACGTCAAGTAGGTCCAGCCCAGAGAGAAGCAGATGTCCGTGATGACTCTGCCACGCGCGACTGCTCCAACTTGGGTCGTCTTCCTCGTCTTCCCCCAGCAGGCAAGCGAGCGTGCTTTACGACTTACCCCGGCCTCGCACGACGAGTTACACCAACTTGCCCAACTTTCCCTCCCCGCGCAGGCAAGATTACCGACGAGGCGACAGCCCCTGTGAGAGAGGACGAGGGGAAGCACAAACATCCGACCACGGCCCTCCACTTGATGATCCACACGTGCCGCCCTCAATCGTTTATTACTGGTTACGTAATTACTGGAGCGCTCGCTCGTCGCTGCTATGATGCGCCCGTTGTCTGCAGCCCCCAGCCGTGAAGGATGCCCCCCCCCCCACCACGTGACCACATCTTGCCGTCAAGTCAAATGTCCCGCCGTAGTCGCACACACCCCGCCTATCGAACTAGTACAGCCACTAGTTTTTCGCGAAAGTAATTTTGCTGAGAGTTGAAAACATCCAAATCTTTGACCACGAAGCAGTGCTGCAGATATGCACAGCGGGCGGCATATAAGTGCACCGGTGCACATAAACACCAAGTTTCCTACGATGATTTTTTTTTGTAAAATATTTAAAACATTCTTGTGTGTTCTGTAGCGCCAGTACGGTTTGAAATGTTCGTCTAACCAATCACACATGTACGGAGTTTTTACGCTATAAAGCTGCGATGTCGCAACACTGTACCGTGCACAACAGGGCTGTGCTCTCCTCTCAGACTCTCTGCTCGGTTTTTCTGCGCATGCGCACGACAATATGACGTCGCATTTATGGGAGTTTTAACATTGAAGAGGAGCACAGGTCTGACTGTGCTCACGCCTGTTGTTCGCGAAAACGGTTCCTTTGGTGACAGCACCTACTGGCGCAGCTAGTGTTACATCCCCGCAACTATAGAACACCTCGCTATACCTAATACAAGGCCAAACGTCCATTCTGAGCAGTGACATCAGCCTTGAGTGAAAATAACGAGAACACGCTGTGGTTTTCAAAGTAAAACAAATGTCAATGATACAGGATGCAGGTAATGAACGTATATTCGCACAAACAGTGTTTTTACATATTGAATCAAAGATATGAAACATTACTCAATAACCTTACTAGAAAATATCATTTTTAACGTCGGATGTTACGAATAATTATTAATCATTTAACTGCCGAAAATGATAACTTTACAATTAAATTTAAACTAGGTAGAAAATTATACGTACTTAATGCTTATTTAAGGGCTGTATTGAAATTAGCCTGTAAATTAAATAAAGGGAAATGAAACAACTTTCAGTGCTAGTAATGACATTTTAACCCACGTTTTTAATCATGATAAGTTTAGTAAAAACAGCGGCGTCATTACAGGTTCTTCTTGGGTGGGGGGAGGGGCAAAATTTTTTTTTTCGGCGACAGTGACCTTGTTGCATCTTTTTTATTATTTAAGTATTTATAAATTAGAATCTTTAATAATAAAACTTCATTTATGTGTGCTTAAGTTAGCATTATTCAAATAACAAAATAAAAAAAATACATTTTATACATACAAAATTCTACATCTAGCGGGGGGGGGGGGGGCATTTGCCCCCCCCCCCGGTTGCCCCACTAAATGACGCCACTGAGTTAATAAACGTGAAATTTAGAGTGAAGGAACAATTTGTAACAGTTTTAAATTAAAAATTTTATTTCTTAATAATTTTTCAAGACAATGTGTGAGGTTGTTCACATTAACTGACTTCACCGGCCGCTACTGTAAGGGATTGAATCAAGTAGGAGTAAAATTATTTTCACCAAAAATCAGAGGCTATAGAGACAGGTTAAAATTCGCGTTATATTTTGGGCACAAGCTATACTTTACAAAAATTAAGTCCCGTCTACATAGAATTGAGAGCGTTGTAGGCACAGAAATTTAAGGAGCGATAAGAGCTACACTGAAGCGTGCGCTTAGTGCCACATAGATCTTATTGACAAAGCGGTAAACTGGCGCGCAGTGTTTCAGTTGAACCGCTCGAACTATGGACTTCAAGTGGCGTACATAATATTTTATTGGTGGAAAGTATATACCAAAGTTTGTTGTAGGTCTCTTGATTAGTTTACTGACAACCTGAACCGCAGATTTTGTGATATAGCAATGCGAAAATACGATTTTTAGCCACGTTGGCGAGCTTGGAAGTAGTACTTCTAACGAGCGCGATGTTCTGAAAATACATTATAATTAGAGACGATGAAATTTCGCGAATTCAATGACCTGCATGTAAGATTCACACATCCTATGCTATGCATACTCAAGACCTGTCTATTCGTTCATTGTCTGCTGTTCCACTGAGTAGCAGCTGGTGGACAAATGGTCGGGACTTGAGTATGCATAGGATATTTTATTCTAACATGCAGGTCACTGAATTGCGAAATGTCACCATCTCTAACGATTGGGTAACTGTTATTGATTGGACAACTAAAATATGACACGACTTACATTATCACAAACGTTCAGTAATGGCGCATCAGAACCACCATTGGTCCAAAGAAATGGAGGACATGGCAATAACGGAAGGAATACGTCAGCAATGGACATGTTAAATTTGAAGCCTAGCAAACAATCAACACTTCCTGCGATTAACTAGTGTCGATGTAGGGACTAAAAAATTTCGCGAATTTAATTTTATAACAAGCTTGATTTGAACGCGTGTGCGTTTTGTAGACGTCTGAGATTATATCACATCGCACGGAAGAACTCAAGAGCCAAACAAAACGTGAGGAAACAAGGATAAAATTCCGTGCTATCAGTTACTGGGTGAAACTTGCTACTCAGACGAGCAGTAGGCAATGAACAAATTGTCAAGGTCTGAGTATACACAGGACAATGGATTCTAACGTGCAGGACATATAATTACCAAAATTTTCGAGTCCCTAGTTATCAGATTGAAGGAGATCAATTATATCTGGAAAAGGTGAAAAAATCGCGAATATCTCAGCTGACAAAATATCCCCCAAAACAATGGTGTGTGTTGCGACTTATCTGATAATACAGTTTCTAGAAGGATATCAAAAGTGGTAGGAGGGGTGCCACAATCCTCATTAGCACATTCAAACAGAAGTAAAAGAATTAAGAAAAATAAATTTTAACAAGCTAGCATATAGTCAACTTTTCTGTGACAAAATTAACTCAACACCAATTAACATTACGAAATACATAAACGAGTTTAAACAGTGTGTACATTTTGAGTCGCTCTGAACGAAAGATAAGTTTTAAGTAAGTTTTGCAAAAGAAAACGAAATTCTGCAATAAAAATTATTTAAAGGGTATTTTACGTGGCTTGCAACAGATTCACGGCCTTGCTAAAATTACACGGGAGGAAAATAGGAGGAAAACAGCCAGTAACAATCTCAACATTCGTCTAGTACAATTTTGGAAAGCCCTGCAAAACAAAACTCGGAACAGACTGACCGGGAATCGAACTCGATTCCTCCTGAACGCGACGGAAGTTTTCTTCCCTTTCTTCACCTCCTTCAGTTGCTCAACTTCGCTGAGTTTAAGAGTGAGAGATAATCAACATCTTGAATTTTTTCATTTCGTGTCATAACTTTACTTCTCGGTAAATTTATGAAACTTTAACCTAACTGCATAATATAATACATATTGATTTTTTAGATACCATAAATAGTTATTTACTATTAATGCTGTTACAATCTAATTGCAGTTTGTAATAAGAATTGTCTCACTGTAACAATAGTAACGTCGAACAAATATTTACGATATCTAAAATGTTATCAATACGTATTCTGTTCGGCAGTTAGGTTAAATTTCCATAAATTTATCCAAAATAAAAGTTATGACACTAAATACAAAAACTCAAGATGGCGATGATCTCTCCCACTTAAAAAGCAATTACAGTGAAATTTAGCCACGTTAAGAATTATCAACATTCCAGAACCTCAAAATTCATATCGGCCTATAGTAAAAAAATTCAGAATTACGGTTTTATTACAAACACCAGCTCCACGCACTTTGTATACCATGGTTCTTAATCTGTTCAAATGGCAACATTTCTCCCCCGAACTCCGAATATTATATTTTAGGGTCTTGTAACTTCGCATCAACGGAAATGTGATAAACCTATGCGAAATACAATTAAATTAAATTCCCCACTTTTCTAAGCAGAGTTATGGAGACTTTAAACAAACGTTTTTATACGAACATAACAAACAATACAACGTTCTATTTTATATCAAATGTTTAACCAATGCGAAATAAAATAAAATTAAATCCCCCCCCCCTCTTTTCTAAGCACAATTATGGATACTTTAAATAAACATTTTCATACAAACGTAACAAATAATACAACGTTCTCTTTTATATAAATTTTTTTTAAATCTCGCATATTGTTTTACCTTCAACCACGGTTTGATTCGCACCTTTTATTGCTTGAAACTTTCATAAAATTTAAAGCAAAGTACGTCCGATACACTTAACTAATTTCAATTTAACTTCTTTACTGTGTATTTAACAAATATCATGAGACGCAGACCAAATTATAATATGCAATTAAACATTTTTATGACTAAGAATAAGATGTTTGAATTTTATAAGATAACGCAAGTAAACTATTGTAAAATATGTTTCGATTTTCCCAAACAGCTACGTGATAAAATGTCACAAAAATGTAAAACACATTTATGTAAAACAGTTTATGCAACTTGAATGCCCTTAACGTAATTAGCATGTTTCAGTACAGTAGGGGGTTTTAGGGGCTCCGAGCACAAGAGGGTTGAGGGTGTGGAGCTGCGGAGCCGCGGCCGCCATCTTGGATTACGTCATCACCGCCATCTTGGATTACGTCATCGCCGCCATCTTGGATTACGTCATCGCCGCCATCTTGTTTCCGGCAGCCATCTTGTTTCCGGCCGCCATCTTGGATTACATCACTTTCAA
>PNEQ01038888.1:0-36252 GCA_003012365.1 Medauroidea extradentata | reverse complement strand
TTTAGCATAAGTAGTATGAATATGAAATTGTACGCCTGTTTCTTCGATGTGACTGTCCTGATAAATATGTTATTTTAAAAACGAATGATTGATTTTATCGGAAATTTAAATAAATATAGCTAATTTGGTAGGAGTGTGAGTGTAGACGATGAAGTTCCGTAGGAAATAAAGTCCTTGTAGGTATAATAAAAGTATTTACAAACAAGTTTTTTTTTTAAATAATTGACTGATTTTATTGGGACTTGATCGGATATAGCTAAGAAATAAGTTATGTTTAAGTAGTATTAATTAATGGTATTCAAATAAAGTTTTTGAAATTATAGTTATAATGTAAAAAAACGATAATTTTAAAATTGATTATCAATACGTAGTTTCAATCGATGGTTGTTATTACTTACGGTCATCTAGCTGCTATGTGAAGACACTGGTGACGTGCTGTGAAGTGAGAATTATAAAGAAAATATATTTTAATATGAAGGATAAGAAAGGGGTGGTAAAGTTAGGAGAGGGGGGTGGAGGGGGGTGTAGTAGTTTGAGCGGGTTATAACACGAGTGACGGTGAGAGTGGAAAGTAGGGGAAAGTTGGGGGAAATTCATCACGTGACTAACAGCCAATTAAATTAAAGTACGGGATAGGGGAGGGGAGGGGGTATTGGTTAATATATACAAGTAAAAAGTGGTGGGGGGCGTCAGTGTGTCGATGGAGCTCGTCCGGGAAAGACAAGTCGGTAGTTGATTTAATTAAATAATTTCATATAAAAAGTTTTTTATTAAAAAGTTTTTTATTAAAAAGTTTTTTACTAAAAAGTATTTTATTAAAAATTTTTTTATTACATACGTGCGGGGTTATAATGGAATGCGAAATCGAAAAATTTTCGGAAGAAACACCAAGATGGCGGCCCGAAACAATATGGTGACCGGAAACAAGATGGAGGTAATATTTTTTTCGGGATTTTTTGAAATTTTGAAATTTTTTTTGGGAATTTTGAATTTTTTGAAATTTTCGAAATTTTTGGAAAATTTCGGTAATTTGACACTCAAGGTCAAGGTCGAGGTGGAAGGTCAAGGTCAAGGTCAAGGTCATCCAACATGGCGGCCGGGGACGTGACGTCAGAACATGGCCGACAAATCCACACTCGGCAGAAATCCACCCACCGGCTCCATGTCCCAGAACCGGCCAAATCATACTACTAGTGGTGTTTCTGTCTATGCCTGTAAATTGAAAATAGCTGCAGGCAAATGGGGCCGGAGACGCAGTGTCTTGAATCTATTTTCTTCTCTTTTTCTTATATTACTCCTTTGGGAATTGAAGAAAAGATGTGGAATATAAGGAGGTTCTGATTTAAAATGAATCAACAGGCAGTCGTCTTGTACCAAGGCAGGTCCAAGTTCAGGAACTAAAGACTAGTGTCTCAATAGATAAAAGAGATGAAGAGGAACTCGCCAGCAAACTGCAGTTGGAATGTTAGCTGTTTCAAGTGAAAATATCTAAGTATGTTTATGTTACTAGACGAATATTATATTTTCAATGTATGGTGTTTTGTAACTGTGGAACAAATAAATTATAATTGTTTACTCATATCGGTAGGAAGGCTTCTGTAGATGGAACTTAACCAAAAATAATTTTGGTTGGTTCAATTTAATTTTTTTATCTCGTCGTTCTTCTTCGTCTAGTTGCAATCATTATTTGTAACTGAAAAAAATGATAACCACAATTCAATTCCCAATTCTAATAAAAATTAGGTTCTTTTCATGACTCTATTAAACCTTATTATTAATCAGCCTATAACAAATTAAAAAACTTTCCGCAGCAGTAGGTAATTGCAATATGCTACATTTTGGACCGATATAGTGATATTATGTCAACTAAATATCGCAACGTCACATGGATTTACATTGTCCAAAAGTTATACACACTATGGCACCAATTAACTACCGACAATTCTCAATACTGTTTTAAATTACGAACATACGTTGGCCTTATGCAAGATCGTTAAGTAACGCAAATCAATAATATTCACTTTGCTTAAAACGGTTAGCCATTAATAACTGGCGTTCCACCTACCACATAATATTAATTAAATTTTAGCTTACACAACGACTTTACACTTGGTACATTATTTTCCTATATGCACATTTATATTTACGCATAATAAATGTGAACATTTGCCATTACGTAGACTATTTGTTCCTCTACCCTTTTTTAGGATGTTGTTAGGCCATGTCTAACTTACTGCTTAAATTAACACAAGTCTCATAGACTTACATTTAAAAACAGTCAACGCAGGTTAAATACAACATTTTTTTTTCAAAGCAAATGTTTTAACGAATACAACATTGCTGGACAAGTTCACCTAAGCAATAGTTATTTATATCCTGTGATTTACCTAAATTTAACTGAACACAGTTGCGTAGCTGCAACTATATGAACTTGCAGTTAGGAAGGTGGGATTTCTATTCCTGGTTCTGCCAAACTGATTTTTATTTTTCATAAATTTCCGAGATTACCTGAGGCAAATGTAAGGGGACGGTTTCTTTCTACAAGCCCTGGCCGATTACTATAGTGACATGCAATATTCGCGTTATCATTTGGAGGTAGACTAAACTTCACTTTCCTATACATAACACAGCTTAATCTGCGATTCAATTGACCACGAAGTTTTATGTGTTGTAATTTACGTGTGTTACGTCTTCACGGTACGTTTAAGCATTCTCCGCGGCAAGTCACGACAATTTCGGCCAGCGGAAGACGTCGAACAAGCCTACAGTCACTTGGAGTCTAGTAATCTGACAGAAAATAACGCGAATTTCGCATGTCTCTACCGACTACCATCGCTTACCTGTATGTCCATGTCAGTGGTTCCACAACTAATTAAATTTCCTTCTCCAAGACAATATGCCGCTCCTAACTTATCACCAAACACAAGAATTTGTGGAGAAATTGTTTCCACACAATTTTGTTTCTATGCCTTATGTGCACATCTACAGCTACGCTTGATGGTAAGTAAGAGGATGTTTCAACTCTCACTTTACATGGGGTTCTACTGCCAAATCACAAATGCAAGATGTTACAATAGCATTGTTCTGATTGGTGCAGTCTAATGAGAGACATCCACGCTGCCAGTGAAGCAGAGCTGCCAGTGTGCACATAAGGCACCGAAACTAAATGTTGCAAAAATATTTCTGCAACAAATTCGTAGCTCTACTTATAACACTTTCATGTTTTTTTAACATATTTGTAAGTTTAAAATTTTGTTAAAATTGTTATTTCAGTCAATTTTGAACCCATATTCCAGATACGAATTTGACAGGTCGATTTTGGTACTAAATATTTAATTATTTAATTTTTTTGCGGTAATAAGGTATTCGCCGACTTACATATTTAGGGATATTTATTTCGATGCATAGTTTTATATGTTCATGACAAAGCTTATTACAAATTGATTTTATAAACCCGTCCAACAATAAGAGGAACGTGCCAAGACACACGTTTCATTTACATTCCATACTTACATTATTTTTAAATACTTTATAATATATTTTCGTGATTGTTCTTCAGTTTTCGTTATTTGTAATGTGGTTATAGGGTTGTTTGCCTTTCGTGAAAATTGTGGAGTTTCTGATTTAAAATATATTTGTATTCTTTTACTAGCGACTTGAAAATCTAAGTACTTACTACGTTGTTTTATATAATACTAAATGTAAACCACTTTAAGCATTTACTCGGGTGTGAACTACTAATGCATTATTTTTGTTTATAATTCATAATGCAGTTTTGCGCTATATGTTAGTGGTGAGATTTTAGCTAGCAAACTAATACAATATGTGTACGCCTACTGAATTTATTTGAACATATTTTTCATTCGTGATCATATTGTTAGTGACACTTGAAAATCGTGAAAGTGTCTAAGATAGTCTCCAATAAACTGTAGTATATTAACCGTGACACGTGTGAACAGTTTTGGGACAAATCACACATGCTATGTGTTCAAGATGTACTGTTCTAACTGTGTTTGTTGAACAGAGAAACAATGCTTCAAATAAACCATAGCCAATATCGATACGATACATTCAGTGTTATATACAGCACGTTGGAGCCTAGTAAATAGCCAACTATTCCCGCGATTTTCCAGTGCCTCTACATATTGTACATAAAAAAATTACTTAGCAATCAATTAAGTACTCAAAATAGGCTGGACAGTTCACTAAAATCAAAACTAAGCTATAAAATCAAACATGATTCATTCATGGTTACCTATTTTTACGATTTCTGTTTAAATTTGTTTACAGAACTTGTAATGAAAGTCGAAAGAATATTTTGGTTTTTCAAAAACAAATTGTTTCCAAGACATCTTCAACCAGAAGCAAGGCCTTCAAATATCCATGGCATTGTCCACAGTTAAAAAATATTTTCTTATCGTCATCCAAAGCATTAACTTCGCATTCAGGATATGTTTCGGAACAGTTTATATAACAGTCCCATGTGTGTATTTATTAACGTATTTATTTATTTGGAGAGCGAGACAAATTAACTCATTTGCAGCTAGAAAAATTATCATACTACTGTAATATACATATTTTTTTCGTAATATTATTTATATATAAAGCTTCCCTAATGTTGGCTATAAATATGTGTTTGTTTATATGTACACAATACGATTTATTATGAACGGAGTGTTTTTCAAAAATAATCAATGCCGTTTTTCAACTAATTGTACTGTACATATAGATAGCAATGACGTCTCGTGGGTTGTTGGCAGGTAGGGTGCAATTTGGTGAGAACTGTGCACATACTTGAACTCGCCGCCGTATACACTAATGACAATGAAATATCTACCGGCTACTTATTGTGTCGTGAGCAGTAAGTAATAAGCGATACCTACATACCAGCGTGTCTGTGGCTGTAGCGTCAACTAGCGCACAATACTATACCTACTGTTCTCAACTTGTGCCCTACTACCTGCCTGGCGACAACCTACGAGCCACCACTCTTAGATAGGAATATGCTTATATGAAAATAAAACAAAAACGATTGCTAAAAACTTAAACTTGCAACGCAAAGTAAACCAGATTATTAAAGTTTTTAATTTTGACAAAATTTCATTTTTGGCAGAAATATTTCACGTAAGACGTTTGCTTTGCATAAATAAGTTTCTGATAGCAAACTAAAGTGTTAACAATTTATGTGTATATATATTTTAAGTGTTTATAGCGACAAGTAGGCTAAACTAAAATTTGTTAATAAAACACAAACATCAAGTTTCACAAAATGTAACCAAACACAAAAAAATTTTAAAAAATATACTTATTTTTTGTTATGCACCGGTCAGCGACCATTTGACCAAGTATCTATATAACTACATACAACCAAATGAGCGCAGTCGTTTGTGAAATTACACTTCTTGTATATTTATGTGTGTTGTGACGTTTGAGTTTAACATGGTTTGTTATATATTTATCTTTATATTTCTTTTAGAATAAGTAAAATGAATTGAACATCTGTTGCGAAAACAGCACCGAAGTATAATAGCTAAAATGTTTAAATATTTACTTACATGCAGAAGCAAAGACACAGAAAGTATGTATTAAACCTGCAGTATATTGATTGATACGTCATACAGTGATAGGGATGGCCACAGAATGTCTCATAAAGGCAAGTTGTTGGTGAGAAGATTGTACAGCAGTTCAGTGACTTGCGCCTAGAGGCTAGGGATAAGCGTGCTATGACGTCCTTACCGCTGCCGCACTTCTAGACCTCGAACACGCGAACAGCGTTCACTCAGACGTCCACCTTAAATAAATAATAGTTGTGTTTGTTTGTTGGATTCTTCATAAATCATTTCTAGAGCCAAGATTTTGTCGCGAAAATATTTTTGCAATATTTTGTTTCAGTGTCTCGCGATCATCTCGGCAGCTCTGGTTCACGGCTATTGGCAACGTCAAACTGTACTATTGTGGACACACGCCATTGCGATATATGTCGTCCCAGAAATCTTATAATGAGGTTAATAGTACAGGTTGTCATTCTGTCCCATTGCAAGAAACATTCAAAAACACTATTGGTGACGTGTCTTTGCTCAGACACGTCCCTCATTTGACTTCACCAATAACAACGAGGGTATTGTGACGCGATACGTCTGTGATTTGTCAGTAGAACCTCAAGACGTGTGACTGTTAAAACGTCCTATCACTGACCGTGAAACAGAGTTGCGGATGTGAACATAAGGCATTTAAACCAAAATTGTGCAAAAATATTTCCGCTGTAAAACCGTGGCTCTACTCATTTCGTACAAATGTACTGGTGGTCTATTTAAAAATAATGTTACTATCAAGGAATCATTTTTCTGCCTGAATACGGTGAATTTAATGGGAGTTGACCGGTCGTTAATATTTCAAACAAGTTGATGTTAATTTACAAGGAGTTATAGGATAATGAATGGAATCGACCTCTCTAGCAGCCACTAAACTCGAGACAGCACGTTCTTTGAAGTAGTGGCCAGCAGCCAGAAAGTTCTGTCGACCCACGCCCACCACCAATCGTCTTACAAGACTACCAGATGCACGTGTATATGGCAGTGACGACGACATGTCGCGGACATTCTTTGTGTAGAGCCCGACTCTTCTTAAGTTATATATACGTGTCTCCGCCCAGAGTCTGACAGTTTCATCCGAAAGTCTGCTGACGCCTAGGCAGTGGCTGGTTATAAACTTTCGTCGCAAAGTAAATAACGTGTCTGTGTGTCCCCGTCCCCTACAAGCCCGGAGAAATAAAATAAAAAAAATAAGCTCGTGATATATTCGTTGCCCTTGCTCTTCACGAGACGTGGAATATGTAACAACTTCTTTGACTCTTCCGCTGGCTATTTTACTTCAAAGGAAACATTAACTGTCTAACTTTGCGCCTGCTCACAGAAAGTTAAGCCACAAAACCGAAAACAAAAATTCACAGCGTTTTTTAATTACGTCATAGACCACGAATTTCATGATATTTTCTTAGCAAATATTTAAAAATTATTATACAGTAGCATTTTACTTCTTTGTACACAATTCCCAGGAATCACGTTTAATATTTTCAGTTTAATTTCCTAACATTTCATTTAATGATTAATTGTTTCTCCTTGGATAAATTTCTGAACCTTACGAAACATGAAAACTGAACTCGTCAAGGTTTACAAATGTCACCAGGCTAAAAATGTCTCTTAGGAGTATACGTAGGCTAAATAAATTACGTGTATAAATACAACATAACTAAGCGTTGATATGAACAAAATGTCAGTATCTTGAGACGTAATTGATAGAGACACGCAAAATTCGCGTTATTTTCTGAAAGCTGACTAGACAGCAAATGACTATAGACTCGTTCGACGTCTCCCGCTGGCCGATATTAACGTGGCTTGCCGCGGAGAGTTCTTACACGATAGAGAGGCCAGTCTCTGTAAAGACGTTACAGATGTAAATTACAACACATACAAGTTCGTGGACAATTGAATCGCATGTTATGCTCTGTTATGTATAGGATAGCAGCGGCGACTCGTGGCCCCATGTGGGGCTGCAGACAGTCGGAACTGTACACTCTTGATGAATGCGCCGTAGACAAACGACCATGAAATGTTTACCGGCTATTAAATATTTAGTGATCACTCAATAGTAAGGGGCACCTGCACATGAGCGTGTCGGTGGCTGTAGAGTCAACTAGCGCACAACCCGGTACAGCTGTTGGCAACTGCAGCCCTACCTGGCAATAACCCACGAGCCGCCACTGTAGGAAAGTGAGGTTTAGTCTGCTCTCAAATAATAACGTGAATTTTGCATGTCTCTAGTAACTGCGCATCAAATCTTAACAAAATCATACCAAAAATGGCTGTTGACACTACCACTTGCCACCGCTGCGGGAGGTGCTCCATGTGACGTCCGTTCATAAATGTATGTTCGTGTATTACGTTACAGGGAATGACACACCGTTGAAGAAAGTCTGGTTGGTCACGAATGTGGAATCATTTATTACTAGGGCATGAACATTTCGCGAAAAGAATTTTGCCCCAGTTTGTTTCAGTGCCTTATGTGCACGTCTACAATTCTGCTTCACTGTCATTGGCAGCGTGTGTATGTGAAGAGCCGTACCTCATTTGACTGTGCCAATTACAATAAAGTACCTTCAACAAAACACGTACGTGATTTTCTGGTAGAATCCTAAAGCTCGTGAGGGTTAAAATATCCAATCATTGACCACGAAGCAGAACTGCAGATGTGCGCGTAAGGCACACGGAAACAATGTGAAGCAAAGTTCTTTTCGCGAAAAACAGGGGTCCCTGCATATAACACACTGAAACAAACTGGGGCAAAATTCTTTTCGCGAAATTTTCATGGCCCTGTTTATTACTATAGAGACGTGAAAAAAATTACTTTTTCTTTTGGGCACAAGCTAGACTTGAAAGTGTAAGTTAGTGCCCCTATCGCAATTTGACCTTGACTTATTTGACCACTCACAGAAGGCACTGGCCAATAATAAAATAGCAACTAAATGCAAGTCTAGTCACGTTGGTACCACTGTGCCACCGAGCAGCCAGTGAACATCTGGTGTCTACTTTCGTACACGGGTATTTTTGGAGGTTATCCTAGATGTCAGTGAACCCGCGAATTTTTCCGGTCTCTTTATTACGCGTTCTTGTAATGTTTGTTTATAACTTACTGAGGCTGTATCTACTTTATGCGATCAACTGCATACTGTGATGTGTAACTAACTATGGCATTACACATAGCCATTTTTGTAGAAGACCGTGGCCTTATATCTAGCAATCCTGCGCACAAGGGTCATTTAAACACTTCATTTAGCTCTCCAAAGTCAATTACTGTACCTGATTTGTTATCATGCTCTACATACCGATGAATCAGGGGAAGTCACTGCCGTTCGCGAGACAAAAGAAGTGTTAAAATGACCTTTCCTAGCAGAGTTGCCAGATTGAAGGCCGCGGCCTTCTATTAAAGATGGCTGTGGATTACCACGTTGCAGACAAACAACACACTTTAAGATGGTTTGTTGTTTCACAGTTGCAGAATATGTTTTTAATAAATTGCGTAACTTTTTGTAGCTGTGTTTAATGTAAGTTTCTCTCTTGCAAAGAACTGAAATGTTTTATATTTTTACTACATTTGATGTACGTGTTTTTACATTTAAAGTTGAGTTCCGTATTTTATCGTAAGCATTTTAGTCTGTATTAAATGTACTTTAGACATAAATAAGATTCTGCAGAAAGCAGCTTTAAAAAATGCTGTTTTAAATTTAATTATGTTTATATATTTTTTATTTACATTCGGTCTGTTTGCCACAGAACTTCAGGCCATGCTTAATTACTTAATAATGCATAGATAAATCTAACTCGTCGTCTTTTTGTACTTGTTTAAATTGTTAATGGCATTAAAAATCATAATTCTTAAAATTTCTTGTCCGATACATACAAATTTGCCATTTCGTGTTTCATAATAATAATAAAAAAACTATTTTAGTGTAGTTAGCAATGCAAGCACGGCAGCACGTTCGTTTAGCCGAGCATAGACGGCCATAAGCAAAGCGTGCAATTTAGCTATGAGATAATTAGATATGATGGTTAATCGTGGGAAAACTTGACTGTTTGCTGGGTTTAAACGCACGTTCAGCTTATCAGAAGATGACTGGCTTTAGCTTGTACGTGGAACTGTTGCCTCATTTGACTGAGCAAATAGTAACCCCCCTAATGTAATATAATATTTCTGTTATCCGTCTGTAGACATCTATGTTGTGTCAGACGCACATCACCCAATTATATGTGTTGCAATAAACTACACCATTTTCCAGGGTATGTTGGCACAAAACATTTTCGCGATGTATCACCATTAGAGGCACGATTATTTCGCGTATTGATTCTAGGTCAGGTTGAATGCTGATTAGGCTATGTTTTACTTCACTACACCTTCTGTGATTAGACGACACCTGTTTTAACACATCTTTTACAACTGCAAGCCAGTGATAACTAAGAAGAACAAGTCGTGCTGGTAACACGTGTTAGTCAAAAGATATTTGAATTTGACTGTGTGTATAGGTCTGAGAAGTCTAGGTTGTTGCCATATTAATTCGCGAAATACTCTAGCCTTTAACTATCATCTCTAGAGATAATGTGATCTAATACAGACGATATTTCCAAGTGGCTAAAGACCTCTAGTTCGACCGCTCGGCTCTGTTTTCAGAGTTTCTGATCGGTAGGCAAATGGTTCCAGGTTCGATTCCCTGCCGGGGTAGTGAATGTTTCCTCCCCTAGTTCTGGACTGGGTGTTGTGTTTCTCCTCTCACCATCATACCCGTGGGAGACAATGGCGAACCACAGCAGACTCATCCTAGCATAATAGCTCCAGGCACAGACTAAATAGTAACACAGACGCGAAATTGAGTTCTTCAGTAGCCACTGGCCTGAGCGGTTCGATTTTTTTAATCCCGTGTCGGGTATCCGGCACGTTATGTGTTAGTGATGTTCTGGAAGCTTCTCGAGATTACTAGAGTGTCTTGTTTATGACGATTGATTGACAATTACTGAATTGTATTTTCTAGTATTAATTCTTGTTAATGGCCGTGGGCGAAAGCTAGATGCCACTTTTAACATTATATAAATGCCGCGAGACGACGTGGTGGCACGTTTCGTATTGGCGAACTTCGCTGCTGATTGGTTGCTCGAGACTGACGATGCCAGCCCAGTGTATGTTTGACTCCTGCGTGTTATGGCATGTTCCCTATTGGCCTGGCTGCCTATAATATTAGAGGTACGTCAATTTCGCGGATTCATCTGGCAGTAGCCTAGATTTCTCAGTCCTGTATACGCACTGGACTCAGTTGATTATTCATTGGCTTACATCCTTACAAGAAAGTCGTACGCGATAGCTCTATGAATTATTTCCTTGTTTACTACTGGCTCGCGGTAGTCAAATGCGTTTCGTGACAGCTGCCAACTAATCATACACGTGATTATGAAGTATACATTTTGGCGTTCAACCTGACGTGGAATGTATCTGCGAAATTGACGTACCTCTTCCTATTATCATAACAGTAACCTCACACTGAGTGGCAGTAGGTGTTTCCACCATGTTGCTGGCCAGGGAAGCCATTTTGCTGGCGTGTGTGACTGAGTTCGCTGTCCTACCGGCCATTTCACTTCTGTATTCCTAAATATTCTGTGCCCCAGGCGTTCTCCGTGAGGACGTCATAAATGGAAACTGCGAATGAAAATAATCTGCAGCTCACGCGTATACATAACGACCGCCATTATTTGCGTTAGTACTTAATTCCAAGTGCAAATGTTGGCAATCGCATGATGTTAAAATACAGAGAATTCCAGTAACTTCACATAATTTGGCAATCGTAATCATACAGTAATTTCTAATACTTCTGAGTGTGTTTTAATGAAACCACGTTGGTAATACGAGGAAACATATCTCATCTAATGATTTCTACTGCGAAACCAACTCATGAAATCTATCGGTAAATTTTAAACTATACTGACTGCAGTGCCACGGCCTGGCTGAAGCACTATGCAGAAGACGGTACATTTCCTACGACCCGGCCGTGTAATTTTGAGTTGGTTCTTATTGATTAAAATTATATGGTCAGTAGCTACCTAAATATGTTTATGAATAAAATTTTTAAACTTCATGAAATACAGAGGTCGATTTCAATAGAAGAAATTTCGGTATTAATGAATTATATGCGGAACTACGTTTGGTAATTCGCTGCCAACTTTACAAGAAGCAATGCAATTGATGTTAATGTTGAATTATAGGCGGTAACACCTAGCGATTTTTTCGAGGGTTAAATATTCAGTGCTCAATTTCTCTCGAACGGCCAATGACGTACGTACTGTACTTAATGGCCAACACATTTCCCAGTTACCATCCTTGTGTAAAATTACGTGTAACAGTCTATAATGACCTCGCTGTCGGCGAACGTTAAGGCAATTAAAAAAATAACATACTACAACTGATTCCCTAACGTACTGCATATACATCGTTAAACGTTTCTATACCTTCTCATCACACGCGCGCGCTTACACGCACACATCAATGCACACACGTACGCACACACGCACACAAATAAATTAGACGCTTTCCAGTGAAGTGAATAATCAAGTAGTTATGCGCCATTCACGTTAAATTTTACAATTTGCTCTTTTCCAAAATATCGAAAACGACGTTTAATAAAACCACGATTTTGTAAAATAATGTTGACTGTTATCGAGATACAAAACATAAGGAAATATCAACGAAATATTTGTCTGTCTACATACAATAACAAGGGAACCGTCATCTAACATTATACATTTCTTTCGCCGTGAACTTGTTTGGCCACTTGATGTGACCTTATTACACATTGCGCCCTACTGAAATAAAAATGGTGATCTTGGAGCACGTTGCCAACACCTATGAGTATTTTAAAAGCTGAGACAAAAACGTCAGTATTTACGTTACAAAGCCTGGAATGCAGGCAGTACTTAATACAAGCTGATAACGCTGAATGGTAATATTGGGGCAAATTAAAATATGAGTGCAACAAGAGAGATAGCGTGTAGCTGGCGAAGCACTTACAAAGTAATTTAATATTCATGCATGATGTGCATGCAGGAATACAACAAGGCACGATAGTTCGCATGCATAACACATGACTATGTCCAGAGGCGGCGGCCGAGTGGTCAGTCCACTCGCCTCCCACCAAGGCGACCCGGGTTCGGTCACCGGCGGTATCGATCCCCAGATTCTCACATGTGGCAATAGTGCTGGACGATGCCGCTGGTTGGCGGGTTTTCTCGTGGATATCCCGCTTCCCCCGCCCTCCTCATTCAGGGGTTTCTCCATTGTAGGGCTTCACTTTAGTCCATCCTCCAGCTGTAAGTCTGCAACCGGGATTCGTTATCCTGATAAGATATATACAGAGATGACTACAGATGATTGTATATCACGAAAATATTTTGTGCCAACATACCCTTGAAAACGCTGTAACTTCTTGCAATATATATGATCCGATGATATACTTTTGACACAACGTAGCTGTCTGCAGACCAATAACAGGCATCAAATTTTACAATATCGGTATTCTTATTGTCAGTCAAATAGGGTAACAGCTCCAAGTAATGGCTAAAGCCAGTAAAGTTCTAGTAAGCTGAACGTGTGTTGAAATCTAGCAAACAGTTGAGATTCCCTGCGATAAACCATTGACTATATATATTATTATACATGTCCAACTTAAACTTAAATCATTTTTCACACAGGTCTACGATGCCAATACGGTAGTCCTACACGCATTTAACGTTAGTATCATACTACCTCGCTGTAATTGTTTTTCTCACTATTTTATCAGTTGTACCAAGGCGGTAAATATTTTACCCGAGTTTATATTCCAGGCATTGTATCGTCACAGTTGACATATTCGCACGTGTTTTTAAAGGACAAGGTATATGCTGGTCACTTGCTTCAAGAGTAGCTTTTCTGTTCAGCGGGACGTACTGGGCACAATGACCGCATCAAAGTGGCTGTATCACAACACTGAAACAAGTTGTTTGCTATCAAGGCCCCCGCCTGCAAGGGATTCAACTACGTTATTTTTTATAAAACAATTCCACACGTGCCTCCATTGCGCCGATGAACGCAAATAAAACACACTTCTAACCAGGACGGAATGTCATAGTTAAGACACCATGCTCTTTAAAAACACTGTTTGTAACCATCTAACGCTGTAAGCTCTGCCTTTTTAGACTTCCGTACTTCAAAATGTACTAAACTAAGGTAGAAACATGAACTGATCTTTACTAAAGAATTTTCACCAATAAAGAAAGTTATATGGTAACTGCTTAAATTCCCACAGTAAGACTGGATCGATGAAAATATTGCATGCTGATTCAGTGCTTGGCACTTGGCGATGCGGCATTTGATGCACACTTCAAGGTCACCCTCATAGCTCTGTCGCTTCTAACCCCCTTAACGCACAAGTAGGACGGGGCCCTTAAAGTCTGGTAGCCTCAATATCTTATAACTTCTTCAAACGCTGAGTTTTGCACATGATTTGAACTTGTATTTAACAAAACAATGTTAAAAGATTTCTGACATTATCCAAGATTGTTTTTCAAAGTCTGTGAAAATTCGAGATATTAAACTCAGGGCCGTATCTATAAACAGCTTTCGAAAGCGCTGTTAGCAGACATTCATCTATCAACTTGCCAACTACTCGCATTCTATAAACGACTTTCGGAAGCTTGCCAGCTGAAAGCGCTTCCACGTACACTTAAAGTGTAAATATGGTAACATAGCACGATTTTTCTTCCATTGGATAGTATGCAGAATGAATATAGGAACGCACCCTGCAGTTTTCGATCGTCTTTTCTGACATTTCACGTTTGTTGTTCATATCTGAGATGATGTTATTGTCTTTGGATTTAGGTTAGGTACGTAAAGAATATTCTTTGTGAAGTTTAAATACGGTTAAAGTTGTATTTGTGAGGGATTTTTTCAGTGAGCATAATATTGTGTTTGCACGGAGAACAGTACATATTCTACAAGTGCTTAAAACTAATGTTTGTATTATTCAATAAAGAAATACACGAAACGGAAAATACGAAACCAACTATGGAATAACCTGCACACGAGTCACTTGACGAAAGTACGAGAACATTTTTAATGTAATTGTTTATTTTTTACAGTTGACGTAATTATCGTAAGAAACTAACGAAGATAGAAACATGTCAGATAAAATGTGTACATACAGAAAACGTTTTCGTTAAAACGTGTTTACCGTCATTTTCGCATATTGCTGTTATTGTTTCTACGCAAAATTGTATCTTATTTTCAAAACAAAGGTTTAATAATTTCTAACATATACAAGTGCTGTAACAGTTTTGGTTAGTGAAAAGTCCCACCTTGTAGCAAACCCTTCGAGGAATATTGCATACACTTTAAACGGATCTGGTATACTTAACATTAGCTTCTGTTTACAGAAAACTTTCATATACGTAATTCATTAACTCGTTCCAATCAACAATATTTTAAAAAATGTTTTACTTACTTATGTGACAAGTATCGTTTGTCTGTTTAATCCAGAAAATATCGCCGCCATTGTTAATAAAACACAATGAATACAACTGAACATGCTTCTGAATCACCGTCTGACCAGCACATTCACCTGAAAGTGGATGGCTCTTCATTTTCAGGCAGTCAACTAACCAACGAAGGAGGTTTATAGTATGTGTTTCGGCCGGAACAGTCATTTGGTGATTGGATAACAACCAAAAGCCGTTAATAGATACGACCCTACATCTTCAACAGTGGATGTGTCTGGTTTTTACGCTAGGCTGTAAGTAGCTGTACATATTCACCTCGCGAAATATTTTGGGTGTGTTTCCGAACAGCCAGTGTACAACAAGTTGTGTTACAATAACTATTAGGCTTCGAGAACGTTCGAGAAAATTTGAGCAACCTCGAAGATTGCAGCGTCATTACTAGGGCAAGAATGTTGCCCCACATTGTTTCAGTGCCTTACGTGCACGTCTGCATCTTTGCTTCATGGTTACAGGTAGAGACCGGAAAAATTCGCGGGTTCACTGACCTGTAAGCTAGCCTGCAAAAATATATGTGAACTGAAGCAGACAGCAGATACTCATTAGCTACTCGCGGTTAAAGTGATGTAGGTAGGGCTAGGAATATTTCGTGAGTTCAACAACCAACATGCTAAAATCCATTATTTTGTGTATACCGAAGCCCTACCATTTGACTATTACCTGCTACTCATTCAGACAGCAGACAATGAACGAATAGACGGGGCTTGAGAATGTATATGACATTGGATTCTAGCATGCAGGTTATTGAACTCACGAATTATTCCTAGCGCTAGATATAGGCGTGTAGTAGTTACATTTCCATTATTGGGTCTGACACTTCCAGAAGGTCTCAAATACGTCAAAGGCCAACTGCAAAAGTGACGCAAACTTATAGTTGATGGAATTCTAGCTTGTGCCCAAGTGAAAACGCGAATTTTTGAGGTCTCTAGTTATAGGTGGTGTGTGTTTTTTTTTTTAAGTGACGTCTCTAATTTGACTGTTCCAAACACAATAAGGTGCAACACCACACATACGTGATTTGCGTGTAGAACCTATAGACACGAGATGTTTAAAGCATCCAATCACTGACTGTAAAGCAGAAATACAGTTGTGAACGTAAGATACTGAAACAAATTGAGACATAATTCTTATCGCGAAAAGTTCATGGCCCTAGTCATTACAAATTATTAAGAGACAGGAAAAATTCGCGTTATTATTACGTGGCACATTAGAATGCACTGCCACGTACGTACCAGTGCAAAACTCGTGATTACATTGGCAACGGGCCGCTACGTGATGTGATTTACGTGTGTGACCGCTTTAAAGAAGGTTGGTCACATGAACTTTTATTAAAGATTGGACAAAAGAATTCTCCGCTGCAGACCCTGATACTGTCGGACAACGGGAGACGCAAAACAAGCCTACAGCCGTTTTATTTTGCTGGCAAAAAATAAAGCGAATTTCACACGTCTCTAGTCATTCCGTGAACATGCAACTTTTTATAATATTACTAATCTAAACTGGGCGAAAGGACTGATATAAGTAGATGATTATAGTGTCGTGAATTTCTTTCTCGGGTGGGTTATACTGCCACGAAAATGTTGACTACGTTGTAGCATTTCGCGAAGAGAGCACGGAAAATTGGAAACTTTCTACAAACACTTGAAGAACGAAAGTAATAGGTAATATTATATTTCAGGGAGACATTCATTATTTTACTATTGTTCGACTTGACTGTTGTGAATATTTTAATATATAACAACAAGTATTATAAATGTATTATACTTTTAGTACTTTATCTAGAAATGTGTAAACAGAAAGTATACACAATTATGAATACAGATTTTAGGTAAAAATATTAATAAAATATTGAAACAAGCATGTTTATTAAAACGTGAGTGATAATTAACTATACGAAACTGTAGCTGCTATAGAAAGTTTAAATTACATTAGTTCTCAGGTTTTATACGCCAGAATTTAAAATATAGGATTGTAATTTAACAATAGTTAAATTTTGTGGCAATTTGAGCGGGTTTTTTCTTTAACTGTAAACAAAATTCTTACCGCCGAGCGTTTGCTCATTACACAGGTGGAAATGTTTATTTTACGGGAGAAATTGTTCCTTCTAGGACAGATTGTTCTTAAATGGAATGACTAGCCATGTGTACAGAACAAAGTATCCTTTCAATATATGAGTTTGTTTTTTTTTTATAGGAGAGATTGTTCCTTCTGCAGGAAAGATTGTTCGTAAGTAGAATGGCTAGCCATGTCTACAGGACAAAGTATTCTCTCAGTAGAAAGAGTTTGTTTCTTTTACAGGAAAGAGTGTTCCTTCTGCAGGAAATATTGTTCTTAAATAGAATGGATAGCCATACCTACTGGACAAAGTATTCCCTCACAAGAAGAGTTTGTTTCTTTTATACGAGAGATAGTTCCTTTCGCATAACAGATTGTCTCGTCAACAGGGAAGTGTTTTATTTCTGTAAAACAAGTTATTCCTTCTGCTTAACAGAGTCATTGCTTCTAAAAGACATAATGTTAGTTTTGCAGGCCAGACTGTCGCGCCTGCAGGGCAATGTGTTTCTTATTGTTCCCTCTACAGAACACAATGTTCCTTTTATAAAACTGATTGTTTCTTCTATAGAACACATTGTCCACTGTACAGACCGATTCTTAGTTTTGATGGACAGTTTTTTCGATCCGCAGGACAGCTTACCCCATCTATAAGACCCTGTGCTGCTCCTATAGAGAAGACTATTATTTTAACAGGGTGGAATGTCCCTTCTCCAGGACAAAGTGTTCATTCAACAAAACAGAAATTTGTTCTGCATGAAATATTTTTTTTCTGCACAGCAATTTCTACTACGTTTGTAGTGGGCATTCAGCAGAAAGATAGTAATTAGAAGATTAGCAACGAAATGTTAAGTTGGTTTGTTATGTGACGGTGACTGGCAACCATACATGACCCAGTTCTGATTTAACATTAACTTTTTCCTTGCTTCACTATACAAAATTATTCTTAGGTAAATGTAAGGTGGGTGATAATAAATAAATAAATAAATATATATATATATATATATATATATATATATATATATATATATATATATATATATATATATATATATATATATTTATTTATAAAATTAACTCTCGCGTGTCTTGAGGTTGTACCCGCAAATTACAGACCTGAGGTGTCGCAATTGCCTTATTTTGATTGGCGCAGTCTAATGAGAGAAGTTAATAACCATGCAGTAGAACTGAAAATGTGCACATCAGGCACTGAAACAAACTGGGGCATATTATTTTTTCGCGATAAATTTCCAGGCCCTACATGAAAGACATTAAAGCAAAGTGGTGAAATCTTTACGCGAAAATAAAGTGTCAATATTCATCAGTAAAACTGCTTATAAAGGCGTATGTTGGAGAAAGTGTGAAAAGTATAGTCGGACCGGCTTAGGGCAGGACTTCGCCTCGCCTACAGCAATGAAAGAGAGACAGCATGTCTCGCAGTGTAACCAACCGGTGGAAAATCTGAGGCAGAAGAGACGACAGGTAGGCCTAAACGCGGCGGTGAGATGAGAGAATTCGGCCCTTTAAGGCTTTGTTTCAGTTGCCATATTGAATTTTATTATTTTTCACTTTTTTTGGAGTTCTAAGAAGAAAATTGTTAAATTTGCTATTATACCTCAAATTCTATTTACCTTGAGCTACAATACAAGCATGGCAATAGAGCTACTAATGTATAGTTAGGTCGCAATTTGTCGGGCAAATTATGAATATAAAAAATTTCACCACTCACATTGCGGCGTAATTATATTTTAACTGCTAAATCGCATTATAAAAACTGTAGCGAAATGTAAATAGAATTTGAGGTATAACCGCACATCTAACATTTTTCTTCTTAGAGTTCCAAACAAAGCGAAAAATAACAACATTAAGAATGATGACTGAAGCCGTCTTTAGAGCAGATGAGGGTGGTGTGAGGTGAAGGGAAAACATAACAGCCATGTCCACGCCAGGATTCGAACCCAGGACTTCTCGCACCGTAGACCAGCGCCTACAGAGGCCGGCAGGTAAATCGGCGTTTCCACGTAGAGTAGTCACTAACACTGCATGTAGTGTCGTGTCTGTGAGGCTGTGTGATACTACGCAATGACCGAACGTAGTGCAGGTGTAAACAGAAAGATTTGTGGCCACAAGGCAGAGAATTGGTAACTCGTGTTCGCGGTTAGCAGTACACGGACCGTTGATAACCTGTTTCACAAGTAGTGAATAAATCATCAGCAGCGCTTGGAATTGCAAAGACAGCATTAATACATATCTCCAAAAACCAAAGATATAATACCATAATGATGCACGATGTCAATTTCGCTGTAATTCCTTGTTTTCCATGAATGGTGCAAATTGTTGTATAGTAAGCCATGGAATTTCATGACGTGTAAAGGTATATTTATCTCAGTGAAATACGCTGATTGCGGTTATTAGGGACCCCCGATTTTTGCGAGAAAAAAAAATTGTGCAGCAGTTTGATTCAGTGCCTTACATAGACATCTGCAACTCTGCTTCACGCTTAGTGATAGGATGTTATTACTCTAATTTGTCTTGGGATTCCACTGGCAAGTCACAGACGTATGATGACATAATTGCCTCATTCTTGTTGGTGTAGTCAAAGGGGAGACATGCCTGAACAAAGACACGCTGCCAAGAATCATGAAGCAGAGTTGTCGATGCGCACGTAAGACGCTGAAACCACGAGATGCAAAAATATTTTCGCGAAATTTTCTGTCCCTAGAGATTATGTACGAACAAGCTGCATTCGCGCTCGCAAGTTCGGACACAAAGATCTGCGGCTCTGTGAAGCTACGCAGAGTAACGAAATCTTTTCACCACTCGTCATAACAATTAATCAGATTATTCATATAGTGAATTTGCAATGCACAAAACTGCTTAAAATAGGTTAAAATTCACATGTTCTGAAAGACAGAGTCGGAAACATAAAAAAAATGTAGCTTGCTTTTACATCCATGGCTATTTGGTGGATAACGTTCGCGCACAGCTGTTGTATTTATTTTTTCGTTACGTGATTTTATGTAAGGGAGAGCAGCAAACCAGTGGCTACATTATGTGAAAAAGAATCAAACATTTGCCGCGATTAACGCATTTGCAATTAAGAATATCAATTATCTAAGGTTACTTCACATCAGCAGAGGGTCGTGAATTTTTCAAAATGCTATATTAGCTGGAAATTTTGAAAGTAAAGGGTTAAATTATAACAGCGTCGGTGGTACATAATAAGAGGACCCAACGTATCATAAGTTAATGAATTTATATTTCGAACCTCTTTAAAACCATGTATAGGGCAACGGGATCGCTCGTGTCAGAGTATTTTGTAGGTTACATGTCTGTAATAAGCATGCGTGAGAGTAATCGCCAATATTTACAGAACAGCTACAGTACAAGGAAATTAAAGTCCAACCGATACAAAATGCTGTATTTTTATTTTATTTGGCTCCCGTCAAAAGCCTATAAGGTGTATGCTCTCATGTAAGATTGTTCAGAACAGCCTATATTGTGAAAATTTAGTTATTTCGTACCTATCTGTATGCTGGCTAATATTTTTAAAAATACTACAAACTCAGCAAAATGTCTTGGTTTCTACGTCCTCAGAGTAGGAGTTGTACGATGTGTTCAGGTGCAGGAACTGGTGAAGGCAGCAAGACGGGTGAAGGGTAGGTGGAGCAGGTGGGGGCCAGATGGAGAAGAGGAAGGTAATTGTAGGCCATCGGTAATGAAGGTAATGGTATGAAGTACATTAAAGGACAGACAGAGATTTGAAATACTGGTCAAGATGTACAAAGTTGTTAATGGCGAGGGAGGATGGGGAGGTTTACGTTGCCACCTAAGGGAAGGTGTAAGGGTGAGGAAACACCAGTGATACGATTTAATGGGCGTGAAGAAGAACGGAGTAGGGAAGGTAGTCTATGCCGTGAGGTCGGTGAGGGAGTAAAATGTTTTGCAGGATGACTTGGTGACTGTATGGGGTAGTGGATGTAAGGGATAGTAAGTATTTAGACAGGATGGTCTAGATGGCCGGAAGGAATGATTTCGCCACAGGGCTACAGTCCAATTACTAGTGTTTATTAATATTACTATTGCTATTATCACTACTACTTCTATACAAAGGAGGAGGGAGCAATCTTTGAAAACACTTTTTCTGCTTAATTATTCTGCTTTGTACTGTATGTGAGAGGAAATTCAGTTTGGCATTTTGACTTGAAGTAGATCAAATTCATCAAATTTCTGAAAACCGATCAAGAAATTTTGCTTTGAAATAGCACAGCAATTTTACAAAATAGATTGTAGTGTCATCACGTATTCGCTCGCTTGCGAAATACATATTACAGTAGTAGACTCAGAACTGCTCGGAGTTTGTTGTATTGCTTCCGCTAGCAAATTAGTATAAATTTTATTACGTAAGACAACATTTCCGGGTGTAGTTGCCTAGCGTCACATGTTAGAATTTAAACAAAACTCAAAACTTATTGAAGACATCAAACAATGATAACATTGCTTACGAATTGCGTACGATCAGGTTTTTAATTCGCCACAACTACAGCAACTAGTTGGATGACGGACAAAACTTCAAGTAATCTACAAGTAGGCCTATGTTAAATACATATTTGGCACGCGCTGATTTTTTTGAACATCATTTCCACCAATTTGCCGTGTTCATAACACTAAACAAGCTTTAATAACTACTCTAAAACATTTAATTTTTGTCACCATTTTGTATATAGACTTTAGATATATTATCAGACTGACATAATGCAAGCAAACACTTTCTCCTGCGAGTCATTTTCGACTGTATGGGTTGCTAATGCATAACAAAAGGCGCAAAACTTCTTCGATGTACTGAAATGTTTAATTTATGTGTACCTAGATCAAAGACCTTTGAATTGTCTACATACATTATTACACTAATGTTGCGAAATACCTTTTTTCATTGATAGTGTTTACAGGTACAATCAGCTGATTCTGTCACAGACCAAATATACACAATAGATTAATCAATGTTAGATAAATACATTCGGAAGAAAGTCAGAGGCGCAGACATATAAAACGTAAAAGTTGTTTTGTTTTCACAGTAAAATTGGAAATTTCCTTTAAAAAGTGTAGTCAACTGCTCTTTATTGTCAAAGCAAAACTACTGTCATCAAATCCTTTGCGCCGAAGGAAACTACAATATAACGTGTGAAGCAAATATTGTCGTACTTAATCGCTCGTTGAAAGTGAAACGCTATCTCTAAGGCGAAAGGGAAGCAAAGTGCTTCATTAATCAACATTGCTTCGGTGGTATACAATAAACTCACAGGACGGTTTCAAACTCGCCTTGATCCCATCTACATATTGTTTCGCATGTAAGCGGGAAGTGGCTTGCCATTGGCAGGTCTTACAGGGCGGAGACAACTCATTTCATAAAATGGCCGTCCTACATTTGTATCAGTGCAAAATAATTTCGATGACAGTCCGAGCATTCATAGTAACCCAGACAGCATGCAAGCTTGCGGCAAGCCTGTAATTCACTTGCCTTAGGCTTGCAAAAGCAAGCTTACAGCAAACTTGTTTCTACCGGGCATTGTTATAGGTCTTTCGTAATAACTTTGCAAGCTTGCAACAAGCTTGTGGCAAGTCTGATAAGCAAGTCTAGTAGGAATTTGCTCCTTGGTACAGCCTTTACATACGCCTCTGCCATTTCCGCCAAGTTGTGTTGCTTGTTTTGCAAATTGACATACCATGTGGCGAAGTTGGGTTATGTTCTTTTAAATTGAGTTAACGTTATGCTTATTTATTTCGCGCAGTTATCCTGCTAGTTTTTAGGATTCTGGAAAACTTTGCTAACCAGGTATCGTGTAAATGCTTGTAGGCTTGTCGCGTCAGGCTTGCCGCAACTTGTTCTGTGGTAACCAGGAAGCTTGATTCAAGCTTGCACACTTGTCATGACAAGCTTGCTGCAAGCTTACACGCTTGTCATGACAAGCTTGCATTGCAGTCTGGGAAGTCAGTGCAGGAGTAACACATGCGCCGTGAACAGTGGAAGCCCGCGCAGAAGGCAAGGAGGCGATGCTAATGTGCCACTATCGATCTGAGGGTCTGCAGATGGAAGCTCACGAAGGTGTCGCTGGTGATAAAGACCGCAGCTCTGCCCTAATGATGATTACTATCTCTGTGAGAAAAGACCGCAGTAATTCTAGTTCTGTCCCCGTAATGGAGGCGTCAGACTTTCGCTATGCCGATCTCGATTAGGTCCAAGATTTCATCACGCGAGGAGGAGAAAAACACTCTTTGTCGGATAACTGTAATAACCACCCAGAACCATGAAAACCCGAGTTACAGAGACTACCTGAAAACGCAGAGCGTCCAAACTAATAGTAAACATTATTATCAAACTGTTAAAAATTATTTGTAAATTTACGTCAGTGAAGAACAGAAGTGTTATTAAAGAATGTATGGTAAAATGTCTTTCCATACATACAATGTAGTGTCGAAAGAACATATGATTTTTTTATCGTTGAAGTCTCTTTTAGGGCGTGGATTATTAAAACAACTGACAACATGACGGTTCGAGTACAATTTTATTTGTAACTACGAGCAAGTCCCCGATGCTGACAGAAGGCCGTCCTATAATCCTACATTAATTTGTACGACTCTTGCAGGTTTCGTTGGTACAGAGTTTCTTTAACTTCTCCATTCACAAGTTCTGGCTTGGAGGTTTCTTAGACAGTTATTTCTGCGATGGTACATGTACTGAATAATGAATAGTTTATTTCATTGGCAATAAAGCGAGTAAAACGATCGCGAAACTTTACTTTGTCTGAAGATCATGGTAACATTCGGTAATAATGCATTCTTGTAATGCCGTGAGACCAAATTTTAATTAGTGTGCCATTTTCATTGCATATGGTTAATAGCGGTTATTTTACATGAGTGCGGTAAAGAAACTCATATTTTTAGTGTTAGAAAATTATTTATAATAAAACATATCTTAATTAACCAGTAGTAACATAATTTTTACTTTTTTTCAGATATATCCTACGGAAAAGAGTAAACGAATAAACTTCGCACTCACTTTAACGCTTTTCAGTAATTTAAAATTAACAAATCAAATACCTATTAGAATTTAAAGGTTTAAATAAGAGATATATTGAAATAAAATTTGCTCTGATACACAACCTTTACAATAAATTTTAGTGTTTGGTAACTACACTTATTTAAAAGTTTTGGTTTTATATTCGGAACATATCTTGAGAGAAATGTATGGGTGCAACTGCTAAATGTATTACTTAATAGCGTTATTTGGTTTTAAAACAACAGTGTGTTAATTAAAATTCCCAAGAGAATATTATTTGGAAAATAAATAATTTTCTTGATATTGATTATGTAAAAAAATGCTGATTTTGTAATTGTCTACTTCATTGTTTTTCATGTTGGTCAGGATAGCAAGTGAAGAAGTTTAAAGTAAGTCTGTTAGTAACATACGCAACTGATATGATTTGTTTTAATAATATAAATGTTTTGAATACAGATTTAAAAATATGTTTGTTTCTTTATTAACGTGTGTTAAATTACAATTCATACATGGTTATGTGGTCAAATAGGTTAAAGTAAAATAATTTAGCTATAAGGGCTGCAAAATACTGTATAACGGTGAGTGAGACATAAGATAACGACGAGCATATTGAATGTGAATTGCGCCAGGAAATTAGTAAAAGTACAGAAACAAATAAATCAATTCAACGACCAGAAGTTCATAATCCAGTCAAAAGTTCAATTATATGTCTTTCACACAACCCCTGTCCTTATATCGTCTTTGTCGTGCCTGAAAATATAAACCTCGGTTATTTACGCCCTATTGATTTGGGACGGAATAATTTCATATGTTACTTTCAGAGAGCCGGTCTAGGAAAACTGAAAATTACCTTTCATTATGTCTAACTTACTAGCCTTAACAGTGCTTTCGACATACTAACCAAATTACGAATAAAATTTTCCATTCCGCTTAGTTTAAGTCAGTGACAATGCCTACTGTAAGGTATCTTTTAACTCTTATTCATGAATACACTATCGAGGGACTGGAGTGCATTACGTAAAATGTAATTCAAATCTAACGCTTCCCAAAACAGTTGCAGCCGAGTTCAAACACTCATTCGGGCATGTGTACATGTACCGACAAAATTTTAAAAGCAAAGTAGGAAAACGTAAAAAGATCTACACGAAAAAAGAATAGCGAAGAACGTATGCAATTATTCAAGGCGTAATAAGGGATGCCACAGAAATTCACTTCAACAGATTCGTACGAGAAAGTCAAAATTCGTAATAAACATGGACGAAAGCAAGTAGGCTCCCAGTGAACCTTCTATTTTGTTATACCGTTAATGGTTTTGCCAAGTTTTGCTTTGCAATTTCCGATTATGTTTTGTGTAAAATTACTACAAGGAACTTTCTCTACGTTCGTGTTATTTATATTCGGCAAACATAACGTCTCATGAATAAAGTCAAATATTAACTGCAGATTTCTTTTCAGTAATGACAATCTTTGTTGCAATTAACGAGGGGTTGAAAATTACAGCGTCTTGTTGTCATGTGTAAATCGTTAGATAAAAAACAGTTTAGACATAAGTTGTGCTACGTTCAATTTTCTTTATGTGCTAGCAAATATTCGATGCATTTTAAACGTCTAATTACAGAAAATACGTTGGAATTTGTGTGACCTAACCAAAATTAACCTCTTCCTCTCAATATTTAAAACAAAAACAGAAAATAATAGAAACATACATTTTATAGCCCAATGTAAATAGGTTAATTAACTATGTCACAAAATGAAACACATTTCTCTACGTAAGTTAATATTTTTGCACAGATAAAATATACTGACAAAAATTTTCATCTATCGGCAGGAAATTTTCGGTTTGGGCATAATAATATTAAGTTTTGTTAGCAACCATCATCTATAAAAAATTAGGTCTGCCATAACCTTAGTTGTGAAACAACTTCTGTATTGGCAGTGATACATTCATTTCGAATGAAACTATTATCCAATACAAACACAAGAAATGAAGACTTCGTTAGTATAAATTCACATTCAATTAATTTTTCTGATTTTGTAACACGTAATCATGTTTTCATCGTAAGGGTTACGTTTTATATCTTAAAAACACAATCTGCTACATTTGATAAATGTTCCGGTTACTGAGTTAACCGGAACTTCATCTTGTGTTTAAATTAACCAATGGTTACCACTAGTTAAACAACAGTTTTAAGATAACCATAACTTTATAAAAACAAAACACTGCTAACCGCCACTTAAAATTTAATCAGATGAAAATCAGAACATAACCAGACGTTGTGAAACCGGCCCTTAATGTGCCACTATCTACGTTGACTGTTCTGGCCATCATGCAGTGAACTATAGAGCCAAGTTACCAATATGGTAGACATTAAGAGAGCTAAGGCATTCCATAACATCATACGTATGATTGCTAAACCAAATGTCCATGCCTCCGTTCAAGAGACAATTAAAGTGAATTATCCTCTCATTGTCATTCACTACGGTAAAAGGTTAGGATAGAATGGTAAACGAATTTCCTAAGGGTCAGTTTGGCAAAAGGGCACAATTATCTCCGTTATGGCACTGGTATCAATAAGGAGGCTATTTAATGTTGAGGGAACTTCGGGTGCGAAACTGTACTTTGCCGAAGGATGAATTTTTCTCCGTAAGCACCAATATGAAAAAGCCAGCGCTACTAGATGCAGGAACAGCCCATTGCCAAACTCATAACAGTGATCGTCGTAACATGTAGTAGAATACGATCATATATGTTCTGAACTCAACACCTACCAACTTATCCACCATACCCTGATAAGCAAACTCATGCATCATAATCTTAAACCATGACTTCTATTATCCCTTCACAATCTTTATGAATGACACAAATATCACGGCATCATTTGCATCCATCGTGTGCACAGGTCACACCACCCAAAGAAAGTACAAGTGAGGGAGAAATTATGGACAACGCTAAACATCTAGGTATTTAGTACTGATGAGGGGTGACATGAGGTGAGAATGGAGCAGCACCGGAATAAAGGGACGTGGTGAAACGGTAGATCCCCGAGAACTCCAGCTGACCAACGGCATCGTCCGGCACGATTCGCACGTGCGAAAATCCGGGGACTGACCTAGAAGGGAATCGAACCCGGAACGCCTTGGTGGGAGGCGAATGGTATGACCATTCGGCCACCGCGGCCTCAGCAAGTACAAACTGACTGGGTGATAACTAGAGATGATGGTTAGAGATGACGGTATATAGCGAAAATATTTTGTGACAACATACCTTTGAAAACACTACAGTTTCTTGCCACAACGTAGCAGTCTGCCGACCAATAACGGGCATTAAAATATCAGGACTATTATTGGCTCAGTCAAATAGGGTAACAGCTCCACGTCACAGAATATTTAGGAACACAGAAGTGAAATAGCCGGTAGGACAGCGAACTCAGTCACGCACGCCAGCAAAATGGCTTCCCTGGCCAGCAACATGGCGGACACGCCTACCGCCAAACAGCGTAAGGTGGCTGCCCTGCTAGCAGGCAGTCAGGCCAATAGGAGACCTGCCGTAACGTGCAGGACCCAAACAGATACGGGGCTGGAATCAATAGCCTTGGGCATCCAATAAGCGACAAAGTTCGCCCGTATCAAACGAGCCGCCACGTCATTTCACGTCTGTATTAGAATTTAGTCTGTGTCCACGTACAAGCGAAATCCAGTAACCATTTGGTAAGCTGAACGTGTGTTGACTGTTTGCATGATTTCAACACACGTTCAGCTTACCAGATGATTACTGGCTTTAGCTTACACTTGTAACTGTTACCCTATTTGACTGAGCCAATAAGAATATCGATATTGTAACATTTGATGCCTATTGTTGGTCTGCAAACAGCGACGTTCCCTTAGACGTGAATCACCCAATCATACACGTTGCAAGAAACTACAGCGTTTTCAAGTGTATATTGGCACAAAACATTTTCGCGATATACCGTCGTCTTTAGTGATAATACCTACATAGTGTCCATTGATTTTCTGCACCAATTTGTTTGAATGCCTACGTGCAAATCTACAGCTTTTTTTGTGTTATTGACAGCGTATCATTGAATAGATGCGTCACTTTTGACTGTGCCAATCAGAGCAACATTTTTGGGACACAGCACTTCTGTGACTAGCAGATAGAATCCCGAAATTCTGATAGTTAAAAGCATCCTGTCATTGAAAATCACGGGTCCCTAGTTACACAGAACGTTTTTAAGCAGCCTCAAAGTTCTCTCCACTCTTAGTCAATATTGTGCACAATTCAACCCAATTGCTAACATACGTAACAGGGCGATGAAGAGAGCTGTGACATACTCCACTGGTTTGCGTGCTACATGAAAACCAGATCCATCCGAAAAAAACTCACCGCGACCGACTCAAAGCATAAGTGGACACAACTGAGCAGATGGTAGCCATGGCCAAGAATGATACTAACAACATCTTCATAAACGTCATATTGAGCCTGCTAACTACACTGTAAAATTGTTTTGTACTTTTACAAAGAAAATCCTTGGAAACCCAGTTGCCAAAGAAATTCCTTGTAAAACTACAACGGTTGTCCTTGAAATAAATTGCAAAGGATATGTTAGTAAAATTACAAGGACTAACATCGTAGCTGTACTTTCAATAAGGAAAAAAATAATTTAAGTATTCCCTTTATTTCATAAATAACGCTGAACTTATTTATCAAATAACTTTCGAATAAAGGAGACATATGAAATTATTTTGAAAAAAAAAAAAAACTCGGGAGTTGCTAAGTTTCGAAACACTGTCCCTGTGCTTACAAACTCCGCATCTTATCGTTTTTTTTTTTTTTTTTTTTTTACTTTTTGATTATTTGTAACAGCTATTTTTTATAATTAATAAATGTTATAGTAAAAAAGGATAAACAAGAGCAAAGAAAATTACAATTATAAATAAATCTTAACGCAAACACCCAGTTTCAAACTAGGTGTTTCACCTCAAGAATCCATATAGGTAAGTGCCATAATACTTGATTAACGTATTTTGTAGTACAATTTTCCAGCGATCTAAGCATATGCGTTGGACATACTCCTGTAAAGAAAGTGGTTCGTTCATATGTAATGTATGGTGTAGAACTTGTCCCAATAGTCACATCACTGCACGTTATGCGGAAACAGTTTAAAGCGGATGTTCACCACCACCGCTGGACCACTGTGACTTCTGTACTACTTAGCCTTTATTAATTTGTACACATTCAATGTAGAGTTCAGTAATAATTATTTATTTTAAAGCACGCAATTATTATAAACATTCACTTTATTCCAGAAAAATACTTTTCTGAGGTTAAGAACTTTGCACAAGTAATTTCCGGCGAACTTACGATTTTTGTAGGCTACACATTTTTCTAAGTTTTTTTAGCTAACGGAATCCTTTTGACATTATAAACTAATAATTTTACACTGAAAATATTTCAACATTTACAAAAGTTTGTACAACTACTAAGAAGTGCCTTGTCATATTTTACAAAATAATGTACAGTGCAGTAACTGTCGGTATAGGTACAAAGAATTCATTTTTGTACTACAAAGATTACCTTTGTAACTTCATAAACTAATGATTTTACAAAGAAAATCTTTGTACTTTTACAAAGACTTGTAAAAGTACAAAGAATATCCTTGTAAATTTTACAAAAATTTTTTAGAGTGTAATGATGTGACCCTCTTCGTGCATATGTCCAGTTGACACCACAACACTTTCGAACTTTATTCTTATTAGTGAAACGTTAATCTTTCCTAAGTCAACTTAATGTGTATTCTGATAATATACAGTGACCAGTAAAAGACGGAATCATCTTTCACGTGGCATCACCCTTCCCTCATTTGCGTGTTTTAGTCACAAACGCAAAGCAAAGAAACAGAGACTTACAAACGTGAAATTTATTATAATACCTCATTGACTATATATTCTCGTATTATTTCTGATAATTTAGATTGTGCAGCTATGCTTTAGCCGTAAAGTCAAGCTCCACTGACGACCACATCCTTCTCTTTTATATCCTCCCAATTTTACAATGATGTAAGCTGTGGCGGCTCGAGGGTTATTGGCAAATCACTGACCATGAAGCAGAGTCGCACGATGCACTGAAGCAAACTGGTGCAGAAATCTTTTCACCAAAAATAGGGGACTCCATTCATTAAGCATTTTAACCTATTATGTTGCTGTGTTATTCTAAATAATAATAATAATAATTAAATCTCGAGTAGGAAGTGAGTAGAGTCACTCGGAGAGTCACATTACACTTTGCAGGTCATGTAGATATTAGCCGTTCGCTGAGAATTGTACATGAAATAATTAGGACCCTACAATGAAGCAGCGATAGAGTGCAAGGACGTACAGAAATGCACAGAGAAAACCCGCCGGGTAATGGCGGCGTTCACTACGTTACCCACGTGTAAAAATTCAGGACCAGCCTCGCCGTTAATCAAACCAACCCGGAACGCCGTGATGGGAGGCGAGTAGTCGCTCGCACCATAGTTTTATTTTAGTTTGAAAATGTTTAAGGTTAAACAACTCTGCCAATGTACCAAACCATCCCCCCTTTAATTACAAAAATAGTTCATGTGTACGAGCTGTGTTCATACAATAATTAATACACAACACAATTTTCTGACCAATCTGGTCTTACAACAATAATTCACACTTAGCCAGGCTAGGGAATCGAACCCAGTACCTCTAGCATTGGACGTCGGCTGCCATTTTAACATAACTTCATTTTCCCTTTATTAAAACTACGCCTCCACGGTCTATCTGTGTCACTATTATTAGCAATTTTACTAAAATTGGACCGAGTTATATGAACCGCATTTCCTGGGTTCTTTTTTTAATTACTATGATTTATTGCTTGTTATTATTTTAGTACTTGTTTCGGACTTTCTCCTTTTACTTCGGGTTATTATTTAAAAATATATTACTTTGTAGGTTTGTTCTTTACTACATAACTCTGTTTAATTAATTTTTAACTATTTCAGGTTTAGAAAAAAATAAATAAAAACGTTTAGTTATAGCTTGAGTGAAGCCTTTATTTGACTACGGTGATTGTAAATACACCGTGAGTGATCACAATTTCAATAGATACGTCGTAACATTGGCATCGATCGTAGGTTCCGAATCCCCGCCAAAAGCCCACAGAGAGACTACATTCATGTCCACTCAGCTAGAAGCATTCGTCTGGCTCGAATACCAGCTTGAATTGGAATGAAACACTGTAAATTATTTCACTGAACTATCAGACTTCTAGAACGATTGCAAATCTCCCGTTCAGTCTTCCGAATAATCACTCTCACTGCGTTTGTCGCTTTTGTTTTATACCGGAAACAAAAATTTAGCCACTTTTTATATGCTTTAATAATAAATGACACATAGACCGCATCATTACCATATATTTTTTTTTACACACTAAATGCAATGGATTTTCAGCAGATATGATTATAAAACGTGAAAATCGGGGCAAAATATATACTTTAATATTACTAAACTGAGTCTTCAAGCCTACTATACAAACTGCAACACTTACGTGTTGTGAATTCATAGAGGAAAACGTATGACGCTCATAAAATATTCACAACGATTTTAAAGCCAAGCCAAGTGTCTACATGAAAACAGAAAGACAACTAAGAAGAATATGTTTTTAAATATACCGTCGTTTGGAGTTCAACTTTTTTAAACTTTAGAGTAACTTTTTTTAACTTAAGAGTAACTTTTTTTAACTTTAGAGCAACTTTTTTTTTTAACTTTAGAGTGAAATGAAGTAGTATTTACTTCTCAACAACAGCAAAATCATTGAAGACCGTGATGCCCAACTTGAGACCACGACAGGAAATGCCATTATGGCCTCGGTTAAGGAACTTGAACCAGTGATGTTGCGTGAACATATTTTGCAACTATTAGTTTCAATGCACTACGTGCACATCTGCAACTCATCATTATGGTCAGTGATAGAAGTTTTTTTTTAACTCGTGGAGTCTGGGAGTTCTACAGGAAGTTGCAGACGTGTGGTGTTGCAATGTTCTGATTGGCTCAGTCAAACGAGCGACGTCTCTGCACTAATACATACTGCCAACAACGATGAAGCAGACCATTGAAACGGATAGTCGGAAAATTCTTGTCATCAGAAAATCACTGGCTCTATGTAAAGAAAGTACCCATTTACACTCCGTGCTTTAAAGCCAGGCAGACAGAGCCCTTAGCAGTCTTAAAGGAGGGGGGTGGGGAATCCCCAGCCAATTTTTAATTATTTTAATAATTTTATATTCGTACGAGACTTTGTTTTATAGGCTGTGACTATTTTTTACAGTAGTGAAAATGTTCAAACTTTCATAGTTTTTTGTATGACATGTCAAAGTTAAGATGTGCATATAATTATTTTATTCAAGAAATGAAAACAAATTAAATAATTCCCAGTGAAGAACAGTGTCGCGGCCTACGTCTAAACTTGAATATAAAACCGCATTGAATGTTTTTTATACATTTAAAAAAAATGTTAATTTGAAATAAAAAAAAATTGTCAACAATATGTATTAAAAAACAAAAAAAAAAACATCAGTGCAATGTTTTTATTCATGTCTACCGTTAGCCCGCGACACTTTCCTTCAGTGAGAATTATTTCGTTCCGTAAATCAATTGGTTTTCGTTTCTTGTATTAAACCGTTTTATGCAAATTTTATCTTTTACATGCCATTACACAAAAACTATGACAGCTAGAAAATTTTCATTACTTTGAAAAATAGTCATAAAATACGTCTACAATATAAAAAGTACCTCGTACAAATAAAAAACTATTAAATGATGAACACTTTGCGTGAACTCCCCCTTAATGTGGTTACCTGGATAAAAGTTTATTGAGTATATGAGGTCTATAATTGCGGGAGTAATTAGAATGAAATGGCACGCGCATTACGTCTCACCATAGCATCTAGGTGCAGTCTACTCAAAAACTCGCTTCCATAACACATTCAGTTGTCATCCTAATATTTTATGACTTATTACTACCGATAAATGTGTATAGTACACGTCTACACCTTTTGAAATATTCTACGCCAAGACTTATAAACTTGAAAATTACCGTACATACACAAATTTTCGCCATATTTTGCCGCAAATCAATATGCTTTAATAAGTATCGTTAAACCTGAAGCAGTTATGCGTAGAGATGATGGTATATCGAGAACAATTTTTGTGCTATCATACCTTTGATAACGCTGTAGTTTATTGCAACTTGTATGATTAGGTGATATACGTCTGACACAACGTAGCTGTCGGCAGAACAATAATAAGTATCAAATATTATAATAGCGGAATTCTTATTGGCTCAGTCAAATAGGGGAACAACTCCAGAAATCTTTTCGAAAGCTGAACGTACGTTGATACCCAGCAAACAATCAAGTTTTCCAGCGATAAACCATCATCCGTAGTAATACGTAGAGACCAGATAAATTCGCGGGTTCATTGACATGTAGGCTAGCCTCCAAGAATATTTGTGTGTGAAAGCAGACAAGCGTTGTTCATTAACTGCTCGCTTATACAATGGTGTAGGGCACGTTAAGGTATAGTTTTATTATTGGCTCCGAGACTTCCGTGGGATGTCAAATAAGTAGAGTCCCGGACATTTCTCGGGTTCAACGACCAGCAGGCTGAACTCCACAGTCCTGTGTACAATGTGTCCTCAGCTACTTGTACATTGCCTGCTGCTCCAGTGAGTGAGCTTTTGAACACTTGACGATGTAGTGCGGCAGTCCATGAGTGTTTTTATGCATGTCCGCCATTGGTTCGCAGACCTCAAGGTCACGTTTAATAAACAATGACCCGATCGAAAAAAAAGTTTACAACATATGCATAACTTAGAAGTCCAATCTGTCTTCAGTTGAACCCACAAAATTTCCGGGACTCTACAAATCAGTAGGGCTAGGAAAAATTCGCGAGTTCAATGACCTGCTTGCTAGAATCCAATGTCTTATGCATACTCAAGCCTCGTCTATTCGTTCATTGTCTGCTGTCTGAATGAGTAGCAGGTAGGGCTTTCGGTATACACTAGATAATGGAGTCTAGCATGTTGGTCGTTGAACTCGCGAAATATTCCTAGCTCTACAAATAAGTCAACGGCCAATTGCGAAAGTGACACGAACTTGTAGTTGCTGAAATTCTAGCGTGTGCGTAAGGGAAAACGCGAATTTTTCAGGTCCCTAATTATGCGCACGCGTAATGTTGTGTTTTTTTTTAGATAGTTATTTTTGAAGCTTAAACGAGAGAATGTATCAAAAATCTGTTTCGCAGTTTTGTCTAAAAATGATTTTGCCGAAATAGCTATTTTATTTCCAAAACATCAAATTATACATTTTCGCCTAAAACACTAACTAACCAGAATTTTGTTAGTTACATGATTAGCTAAAACAATAGTATTTACTGCCTTTAAAGCAGCCAATATGGAGAAGACGATTTCAAACGACTCTACCAAACAGAAATTTTATATGTGCTCTCGTTTAGGCGTAAAAAATTTATATCGCTAAAAAAAGTATAAACAAGAGAGCATTGCTTTAAATGCTATTCCTAAGTAGACGTCACACATACGCGTTGAAAAGTTTGCGAATAACCTGGTGAAGGCTGAACCTCTTCACACCGCTCTGCGGCAACTACCTGAAGCTAGTATTACGTGAAACACGCTGCCGTACTTAGTCATGAATAATTATGTTCAGGCATTTTGTATGCGCTGGTAAACAAGATATTCTTATTACACGACAGAAGCTCGATTGACATTTGGTAGAAGTGCATAGCGTTTAGTGATAGAAATGCCAACCTTACATATATAATTACACATTTGTTAACATAATGTGTGTTACAGATACCTCGTACATTTTAACGTTGGTCATTATTTGTTGAAAACTCAATAGTTGCATCGTATGTACAGTCATGGACACAAAAAATGGGCCAACTCTTGAAGGTGGAAATTTGTCTAAGTCCCGCTTCGGGTATGTTCGGCAGGCAGGCCTTCGCACTGGCGACTGATGAGCGCGAGGCGTCACACAACGGCAAGCCAAGGCTGTGGGGAAAAAGGACACAAATCGCAACCAGATATTGCTGTTAACAAGTTCTTAGCCGCCTTTAGTAGAGAATAACCGTGGATGATATTTCATGGTCATAAGTAATTATACATTTTAAGAGGAGTAAAAGTATTGACGTTGTGCCACAAACATATCAGATGTCGGTGTATTGTTAGTCGATATTATTATCTTTCAGTTTGATTTGTAATAACTCTACTAATGTTTTCTTGCACATTTTAATAACGTGTTACCTGTCCCTCATCTTTATTTTGCAACTAGTGCGTATGTAAAGCAACAAAAGGTTTATAAAGCAACAAAAATACTAGGCAGCAATGATACTAAAATATTTTGAGAGCAGGGGCGTTGGATCATTTCGGAACTTTGGAGAGGGGGGAGAGGTTACATCTTGGAACAATAAACCCCTCCGGGGGTCCTCCCCCAGAAAATTGGGGTATTTCAAGGTGTAAAATGGTGCACTTTGAGCATTTTTCGTACTTAGATATGCTGAATATTAAACATGCTTAAATAGTGACTTTTTTAGAAAAACATTTTAGCATGGTTTTACAACGAGACAGTTAACAATCCAGGAGCCTAGCCCTCTAAAAATATTAATTTATATGAAAAACAAGAACACTACACACTGTAATTTAAGAATATGTTCATTAATTATGCGCAACCAAAAATATTGGCAATATCCTTGCGGCATACAAATTGCTACAACAGCATCGGTGCTGATTGCAATGCACACTACGTGTAATAATCAAGAATCTGTGTAATAGACTGCTTAGACATGAAAATAAAAGTAGGGTAAATAGAATTTCTTACCAAAAATTCCGTTAAAAGAGAATTTTAATTGTTTTGAAATCTTTACTCTTACAATGTCCATCACGAAAATACTATGATATTAATGATAAAACAATGTGCTTTCAATCTTCAAGGAAATAAT
>PNEQ01038887.1:0-28526 GCA_003012365.1 Medauroidea extradentata | reverse complement strand
TCCTAGATCACAGGATCTCAGATTAAGGGGCAGTTTCGAGGTATTACAATACTGCATTTCAAATAATACAGAACTTCAATATTTAATTCTATAGGCAAAAGTACTGACAATGGCACTCATCTGTTCATTTACAGGCCCACAGATATATTCAGGAACAACTTTCATCCGAACCGCATACTTCAGTAGTTTAACATGTTTAAGTTACTCATAACCTAGTAAGTAATTTAAAAAACCTCAATCTTCAAAAAAAGTTCAAATGTGTCGACTTGGGCACAAACTACGTTAAAATAACATTTCACATGAACATATTCAGGTATTACTATTGCGTTCCCTAACTTTCATGTTCCTGGGGTAGCGAGGATCAATTATCTCTGGAAGGAGACTTTCCATGTAAAAACGAGTCAGTTTCTTAATCATTTTTTCTTCCCAAAAAGTGTCGTTTTTTTTTATCTTTTGGACTAGTGATCCACGTGGTGTCCAGAGAACAAAATAGCAATACTTTTGATTTGTAATATGCATTTGCCCCTGTACTTGGTACATGTACACATGTTCTTCCTTTAAAATAATTTTGCCATCTACAATGTTACAAAATGTAACTTTCTTCTCTTTGACTGCTTCTTCTGGTGTTAGCTTTGAGGCTCCAGCAGGACATTTAACTTCAAGAATTCCATCAACTCCAACAAGACCATCAGGCGATGCCGCGAGCCATGGGCAATCCTGATAGACAAATAAGCCACATCGAACTACCTACTCATCACTGTTAACTTCAAAATCCTCAATAGCATTTCTTTCATTTTCCAAACCATATCTCGTGGCTGCTGTTCCTGAAAACTTTCTGTACAAAATATTTACAACAGACTTACCTCGTTTGGTGGATGTCTTCATTTTACAAATTGTACCAAAGTGAGATGCTGTCAGTCGCTTGAGGCACTCCACTTTCCAAAGAAGAGAATCACTTTGACCCTTGGTAGCAATTTGAAGATCATTTCAGTCTTTATCTGTTAGATGCAGGCGGGCAAGAAACTCAGTGGTCTTTTTCGCATAGACGTCTGACTCCATGTCGGGCAATCCTACTTCAACACAGCCATACTCGCTGTCAGGACCTGACATCTGCAACTTCCTGCGTTTCAATTTTTGTGGGTTGTCTATTCTCCTGCGCTTTCTTTTCTCGGCTGAACGTTCCCTACACTGTATGTGAGCTTTAGTAATATTTCCAGGACTGTGATTTGTTAACCCTTTATGAATAAATTACTGCGTTTGAGGGCCCGAGATGTAAGCAATTACAGACAAGTCACTTCTGGTTTGATAACCTCCTCTCAAAGAAAAATTTACTCGCTTACAAGAAATGTACTTGCAGACAACATTATTGAAAGACTCTGCTGCATTGGTATTGACATTGTGTAAAAGACTTACAGCATGATGTGCAACAATATTTCTAGCTGCTATTATTTCTTGCCACATCCCTGCTTTCTTTAGAGATGATAACGAGGTTTACTTCTTTCTCCTTAGAACCACTGCAGAAATAACCTCTTGACTCGCATCCTGTATGCTCACCAAATACGTGGTATGGTTCATTATAAATGTCACGTTTCAGTTCTTCTATTTTTTTGTCGGTTGGTAAATCATTTTGAGCATGCCTGTGATGAATAGCGCCAGTCACTGCCGATCGAAGACGAAGTTGTCTGTCAGATACTGCCTTTCGCAGAACAGGAGAAACGGAACCATTTTCATTTTTTTTTTGTCTTTTGTGCGATACCGCGAAACCTTCGAAGATAATTTCGCAGTATGTGATTACTACATTCAATTTTAGTGACAGTAACGTTTGGACCATATGGCTGAGCTTTCACCAACTTATTCATTATACTGCTGTCACCAACTCCTGAAATACGATATATTGTATATAAAAATTATAACTTTCAAAACACAAAAAAAGGTACATTTTTGTTTCAATCTGAACTTATAAAAAAAGTTCATATAACAACGGCTACTAAAACAATGTGTTTGCACAGCACAATGAAAACTATCACATGTTGAGATAAACTATTGTTACAGAATAAAAATTGTAACTTTTATTTTAAGAGTTTGTTCCTCTAGTTATTTTTAAAAACTAACAAATCCTATAAAATTTTATCAATATAAGTTCCCTACTAATTTACATTAAGGTCGTTCAAGTATGAGAAAACAATAATTTTATATTTTCAGGAAATAAAGTTTGTTTGTAGACGTTCCTAAGAGCAAATTTTTCTCTTATATATATATATATATATATATATATATATATATATATATATATATATATATATATATATATATATATATATATATATAAGAATAAATTTTTCTTTTATATATATATATATATATATATATATATATATATATATATATATATATATATATATATATATATATATATATATATATAAGAGCAAATTTTTCTCTTATATATATATATAAAATTATATCTACCTTAGTTTTCCTGAGACAGCCCATAGAAGTCAAAATATGCTTGTTACACCGACATGTTAGCCGCAAAAACCAAATAACTAAATACAATTAAATAATTTACAGTGTAAGTACAGTTGGCAAATCATAAAATGTCACCTCTCTACAGGCCAGAATTCTAAGTCCCGTTTCGGGTATCTTCGGCAACGTACAATAATACACATCGGCTAATAACGGATCTGTATTGGTATCCAGGCCTAAGGGAAAGTGACATGATGCACGTTATATTTAAACTAGTCTTCGCTTTGGAAGTGTTTCTGTTGCATGACAGAGCTTGATGTCTTTATACGGAGCATGGTTAGTCAATCGAATCATAGAACGGCTTCTCTGCCTACCTCAGAGCTCCGGCGGCAGCAAGGATAGGGCGTTACAGGTTAAAGTATATTCCTAAACACCTCAGTCACTTTCAAACCTAGATATATGCCACCACTGACTTTTTTGTTCAGTACGATACGGCCCACACTGCTACGGAATCTTGTAGCAAGTTATATCAATACCCGGAAAACTATGAGCAAAAGTGTTTTCATGCCAATTAAACACTCTAAACCCCGTACTCAAAAAATTCTTTTCACATTTTCGTTTACGTAGCATTATTCTCCTCTTCTCGATGCAAAAAATGGTTTCCATCCGAAAACGATATCTCAAAGGGTGACTGAGCTACACGGAATTTAGTTTAGCATGTAAAACCCTATCCTTGCTCCCGCTGCGTTCCGAGGTAGGCAGAAGCCTTAAGGGCGCAGTCTACCGCAATTTTCATCACCATTATTTTATTTTTTATTTGCACCAGACATTTTTTTCTTATTTTAGACACAAAACGTGGCTCTTATGAAAATTTTTTTATCTGTCATAGTTTTTGCGTAATGTCTTGTTAGTCATATTTTGCATGTTTCCGTTTTAACGACCACACTAAAACCAACAGATATACTAAACTCAAAAAAATCACAGTGGATAAAGACATTGCAGGCTACAATGACATGCTCATAAAAATAAATAATAAAAATAATTTGAATTTTAAAAGAATTCTGAATCTCAAAATTAAAATTTAAAAAATTTAATATTTTTTTTTAAAATACTAATATTTTTTTTTCTTTAATTTTATGAGCATGTCATTGTAGCCTGAAATGTATTTATCCAAAGTGATTTTTTTGAGTTTGGTATATCAGTTGGTTTTAGTGTGGTCGTTAAAACGGAAACATGCACAATATGACTTTAACAAGCCATTACGCAAAAACTATGACAGATAAAAAAATTTCATAAGAGTCAAATTTAGTCACATTTTGTGTCTAAAGTAAGAAAAAAACGTCTAGTGCAAATAAAAAATAAAATAATGGTGAAGAAAATTGCGGTAGGCCGCGCCCTTAACAGTTACCTTTATAGCACACACACACATTATACAGTTTTAAGAAGATATTTCTCTCATTTACACAATTCTACGTGTACAGAAATTGTTTTTAAGCCATCCAGAAATCGACTTTCTTTATTGCCCAGAGATCAAATTTCTAACCAATCGATGATGTTTGGGCAATGTTGAAACGCACAGTGACAAGAATGTGGTCAGTCCTACCACCAAACTCACAAGACGCTCTTTAGAACGTAATTATTAAAGTTTGGGAGGAACTTTCTAGGAGTGAGGGCAACTTTAGATGCCTTGTAGACTATGCCAAAGCGCTTCACTGAAGTAATTGAATCTAATCGTACAATGGACCCTATACTTAATACCCTAGAACGTAATTGTTTTTTAAGGACTGCCCAATTTTTTTGTTTTAATGATATTTGGGTAAATAACAAATTTTGTTCTAAAAGAAAATATAAAATCAAGTATTTATATCGGGTTTAAACCTTTGTTCCACTGGGGAGTTCATGCATTGTTTTAAACACTAGGTTACGACAGTAATGAAATTTGTAGCCGTAAGAATGCAAACACATGATATTTTAAGATATCGCATGATGGTTGCACTGCAGTAAAACTTGTAACCAATTATATTTAATACACGCGGTAGCAGTAGTACCTCCTGACGGTTATTGTTTACTAAATGTAGAAAACTGAGTTATTGGATAACTTTAATATAAAGTAACAACTATGGTTTTAATATTGATAAGAATACATATTTTTAATTCACATTTTTAAATTGTACGTATAAAATTATTTAATGTGAAGTATGTATCGTAGATAAACGAGGTTAACTGTTTCATTCACACTCAGTAAGAAAGGAAAACACCTTAATATAGAAATATCCCACATACCGAAATTTAAATATTTATTTCAAAATATACATGACGCTATATTATGCTCCGCAATTTTACATTGTATTTTCCCATTACATAGACATATGTATATGATTATGTATTATATGAAAACATACGTCCTGGAAGGGAAGAGAACTTTCTCTGTCCATAATACCAACTCATTTATGTAAAAACTCACTATAATAAGTGAGTGTTAATCCATTAAATCTACTTATACATATTTCGAAGCAAATGCGTATTTCTTTCAGTAGAACTGAATTCCTTTTTTGTTATTTAGCAGCCATTAAAACCGATGCGTGTCTCGTCAAATTTTTGTATGAAATTATCTCAAATTTCTTGCTAAATCAATAGTATGTTATAAATAACCTAATCTGAGCTGGAAATAGCGGTCCGCGCAAATATATTTTATTGTGAAAAGGTTTTACATTATATGTTTTCAAAATTAAAATTTTTTAAACTCGTCTGTTCCTATTCAGGGGATTTAAAACAAAATATTTGGCAATATTTATATGTATAACTTAAAATACGTCATGATTTAAATGGCCGTGTTAGTCAACAGCCAAAAATATGGGAAATAGAGCTTACACATGAATGTCGACGTTTTATTTGTTCACGCCCACACTTCTTTGCTTTCCATCTACAATCTAACCTTTGCCTTAGGTCCTTTTAGAGTCATCTACTACTGTTTGATTTATCAAAATATCTGATAGTTATAAATACACGTCTTTAAATCTGCGGTGTGCGCATGTCGAATTTTAACTCTTCATTTTACCTTACAGGTAATGAGCGCCTTAAACTTGCAAACATGGAATTTCGCCAATAACTTTGAAAATATTATTTGGAATTTAATAAACATGTTTAGTAAACAAATAAATGTAACTGGACATTGACTACGAAATAAATACACTACATAGGCCTACTTAATAATTTTACCAAAGAATTTGAACTTTCTGATATTGAGTTTTCTGCAAGCCAAATAAGCGGGATCGTCACTGGAAGCTTTATCAGTTTCTTTAAAAAACGAGTTGTAGACCTATTAGTCGGCAACAAGATGACATAACATTTTTTATCTGATAGCAGTAGGCTACTGTGTTTTATCAACTTGAACACGAAACATTTACTGTCTCCCCAATAAGGAATAAAATATTTATTCTCATTTCTAAGCTGTAATATTAAATAAATTATATTAAATCAACTTACAAATACCCAAGTCAATTCGTTTATATAAGTTTCTAATTGCAATAAAAACAGTTATAACCCTCAATAAAATATTTATTCCACGTATTTTGCAGTACTGTACCACATAATGACATAAATGCAATATTATAAATGTTTAACATATTCGCACAACAATTTCACAAGCAGGGCAAACTGAAATGAACGCGACAAATAACATTATATCCTCATGAGTCAGCAGACTTAAATATTCAAGGAATGCTATGATGTCTACAACCTCGCAACTTTACAAATTTTACTACGAAACGTTTGGTATGCTCTGGAATTAGTCGTTTATTTCTTTCCCTTTATTTGCTTACAAATGTTTCAGTCGGTAATTACAAAAGTATTCTGTTAGTGTTAGCGCAACAATATGTAAGAAGATGGGCGACGGCGCTGGAAATCCAATACGTAGGGTACGAGATCCATGCGCACTTATCTCCCGCAGATTAGGTTAGCAGTGTGGCGGCCGTATCAGCAACGATACTGGCACCGCGCACGGCGTACTATCACTTCCATTTTGAACCTTCCTTCCAAACACGAGCCTTGCGACGGAGGAAGGTTCAAAGTGGGAGAGGAAGGATGGCGGCAGCACATTATGGGCGTGTTCTAACACCGAACAATGCTTTAGTAATCCCTCGTGGACATCAAGACTTTAAGCGAAGGCACTATAATTTTATCTTACGCGACGAAAGGGAAAGAGTCGCGCTACAGGTCTATAATATTCAGAATATCGTGGACATGATACTCTTACATAAAAATCAGCGTCAAAAGTCCCGATTTGGTCACTTTCACACTCAAAAAAATACTGTTAGGAACGATAACAGTTAATGGCAATATTAATTTATAAATGCTTTTCGAAGCCTAACCGCGTGACAACATGTTGAATGGTTTTCGAATGAAATCAGGATTGTTAAAGGTCTGCGCGCCTCTTCACGATTCTAGTAGACGGCGCCCTTAATGGCAGCTCGTGGGTTGTTGCCCCACTGCTTTAAATGAGTTTTACAGTCTGGATATTTCATACACTTTTAAGTTATTAGTTACTTTTGTAAAATACAAAATGGTATGTTGGATATGTATTATTCTTTTTCACTAGTATAATGTTATCATTACACACACATGATACACATAACAATGTATAGTTACAAAACTTAACACACTGCTTATGAAAATAATTTGCAGCTATGTGCCAATCCGCTGGATAACTGAAAATATTAACATGCACATATAAATATTCACAATTTTATTTTCTCGTGCCAGCCTCCGTAGCATGGTCGGTAGCATGCCGGCCTACGATGCGAGAGATCCTGGGTTCGAATCCCAGTATGGATATGTCGTTTTCTTAGGTTTAGTTGGTTTGTCAGCTGTCCCTCACTAAGTCTGAAAAGTGCATAAAACCAGGGGAAGTTAATAAACCCTCTTAAGAAAAAAAGAACAAAAATTTTAAAAAATCTTTTCTCGTTAAATATAACAGTACTTTAATAAAAAATTATTTAGATTTATTTATTTTAATGGGTGAATTAACAGGTTGCAGTACTATATTTAAAATATGATTTCATTTAACAAACTATGATCTGCTAGTCAGTTTATAAAATTCTGTTCCATTAAATAACCAAAGAGCATTGCGATATTGCAAAACAAATTTATATAACGTTTATTACATACACCTATCATAACAACACAACAAAACACAATGCAATCATGTACATTACATCTACAGTATGTTCAAAGTATTTAAATGAAATCAGTTTTACAAGTGCACACAAAATACAGATATTTCATTAAGAAAACATCTCAGTAGATGCAACAGTTTAGTGTAACTGTACTTAAAATATGATTAAACGTACATTTATAAGAAATTATCGGCTTACTGACTAGTATATTTATATTCCAGTTCTTTATTATAAACAAAGTCCACTGAAATATTTAAAAAATTTGCACATAAATTTTTATACATGTTATAATTACACAATAAAACACAATCCAACTGTGTAAAACAGACTTCTGTAGTACCTTCTGAAGTTGAAAGTATTTAAATAAAATCTAATTGAAGTTATATTTGCGCACACATACAAAATACATAAATATAATTTCCCAAAGAATAATGAATACAGCACCATAAGAGTAAATACATTTGCATGTTGTGCTTTTGTTAAGCGACTAATTTTTAGTTCCATTATACCCCGAAGTTGTAACTCTCGTTTTAGAGTGTAAATAAAAAAAAATTCTTGTAGAATCAATGAGCTTCAACACTTTTGCATTAAAATTGTTTTATATCTTAAATAAAATAAGTTAACAGTGATAACAAAATATAGTATAGTATTTTTTCTTTTACAGTTTATGAATTACATTTAACAATTAATGTAAATTTAATGAAAATTCAAAAACACATTCATTAAATTGATTCTCAATCAAATATGTTTTATTTATACTCTTATTTACAAATCCGTGCTTAGCACTTAAATTGTTTCACAGTACAGGAGTGTGAAAACAGTAACCGCACCTCATGTTGCTAAACTTTGTCGAATGACGTAAGGTTTTAGTTTTGTACAAAAATGGTTTTACGGAAGTCGGCTTTACGTCTCATCGACAGCCAAGTCATAAAGTGAGCAGAACAGTGAGTGATTCACAACTTAACACAATGATAGGAACTGGGACAAGAATAAGCCATGGCCTTTGTTCAGGAACTATTGCAACATTTGCCCAATGCAATTATGGGAGTTCATGAGAAACCGACATGAAGTTGGCCAGAGCCGTGAATCAAACCAGAGTCGTCCGAAATGCGAGCCCACTGTGCTATGTTGCACTATTTCGCTCAGTTTTTAAAAACAGGTTATATTTGAGGGTGCACACTGCACAGTCTACAACTGCGTCATGTATTAAGAGAGAATGTGTGACGAGCACATTTCGTAAAAAATTTTTTTTAAATTCATGTTTAATGTAGGTTGAGATTATTGTATAATCTTATGGTTTTTCTTATATTTTATGAAGATTATTAGAGGTAAATGGACTGTATTTGTTATTTATTTATTGCCTTATTCCAAATGGCGAAGTTAAGGCATATAGCCTTGTCTCACACTTAACCATTTTTCTTACAGAAACACAAAAATAAAATTACATATACATAGAACTAACAAAAACTAGGAAAAATTAAAACTAATGAAGACTAACAGAACAATAACACAATAGACCACTTTACTACTCGACCACGACAACTAGTCCCGCGGGGAAAATGCGAACTACAGCTGTGTTGTCCTTGACGACCGCGCGCAACTAGTGTGGCGCACTACAGCACCGGCCATAATACTGTGGCACAGGCAGCTGGCTCGGTTTTCACCGCCCCGTCTCCACTGACCGTGTGCCATGAACTCATGTCAGGCGCAGTACATTTCCCCTCCCTGTGACGTGTCTATCTACTACTAGCGCCACGCTCCTTCCCCTCACTGGAGGACTAGTTGTCGTGGTCGAGTAGTACATATTCGTGCGAAGTAGCGACTAATAAATACTCGCACAGAGTCTACAATTTTCCAAAAATAATACTAACATAAAGGGTTCATTTGTATAGTTGAACAATAAATGGTGGTTAACTGTAGTGCAATGTTTTTCCCTTCCTGCTAAATCTGGACGAACGATGCATTTTCAACATCCAATTCACATAATTTTTAAACATACTTTTCGGCTAGATAGATTGGAAGATTAGGTAGCCGGAGGTTGACGACTAGCACCAAGGGAATGAGATAAGAGGAGGGGGAAAGTAAAGAGGCCAGAGAGAAGGGAGGGGTGTCAGGAGTGTGGTAGCTGGCAGTGGTGGGGGAAGCCGTACCTCGGTCCTGCCACCTGGAGAAAGGCGGCTCAACGACATGGTGTGGCATTGCAGGAACTGAACAAAGGTGAAGAAATTCTGTCACAGTTTGCTCGAAAATGAACTGAAACTGTAGGTGTAATGTTGTTGTAAATCTGCATGATGCTGTGGAACAATATTTTCTGATTTTTGACACATAACAATAATGACCTACATTTGCTAATTAAGATATCACATAATATATGTTTTAAAAAAGTATAATTTATTTCCTAAGAAACACAGTTTAGGTATGTTAGTTTACAGTGGTTGCTCTTGCTTGGTAAAAACTATTCTCCAGGTCGAGTAAACTGTGATAGAATAAACAACAGATCCAGAGATCAACATAAGCTCATGACTAGCCATGCAGGTGAAGTGGAATCTCAAGACTATGTTATATTAGTTTGATAGACGAGTGACCTTAGAGGCTATCACAAGTATGCAATATTTGCGCCTGCAGCAATTATCAGACAGAAAAGGTGATAGTACAAGTCAGTGGATGGATACATGTAATTGTAATAGAACAGAAAGTAAAAAGATGTTTTAAAATTCTTGAGTTTGCTAGGATTGGCAGGTCAAACAGGAGAAGAGAATGGCTGACTGTACATTGAATATTGTTAGATGTGCATTGACATTTCCTTCCTTTCCCCTCACCACCCTCCCTCCTCGTGCAAGGACATTAATAGACAAGGCATCATATCTCTTCAAATTGATAACGCAGGGACTCCACAGCCGGTGATACCATAAAGGTTGACCACGTAACTGCCGAGGTCAAGCCGCACTGCCTGTAATTTTAAGGAGCCAGTTGGCCAAAATACTAGTATTTTTCATCTCTGTTGCACGGTTTTTTACCAGTCATATTTGCAAAGTCCTTAAAAATATAATCTAAGTGGTGAAACATCACTCTTCCTGATATTTGACCCTCCAGTAGGTATGGAAGTTATCGTTCCTGTTATAATATAATTGGTACTGCTAGCCTGACAAGTAGTCCGCAGCGAAGCAGTCCCCGATGAACTTGTCACTTTCAGTGGAACTGTTGGGTGTACAGAACTGTCGCAAGCAAGTTTTAAAATACTAACTATTCTGCCAGTATTTTGTGTGCAAAATTACTACCTTGACGGGCAAAATACCTTAAAAATAAAAACAATATCTTAAAATACTCTAGAGCCTGTCAGGATCAAACTATTAGATTACAAACAAGAATTTCCAAATCATTCCCCATTACAAACTAATCATACCAAAATAAAACTGCCAGTACTAGTACTTGGGGATATCTGGGTAAACTTTATGAAGCAAAGTGACAACTTTTACAGGCGAAAAACTAAGTGATAAAAAATTGCAAGAGGAATAAATCTTGCTAACCAAAGTACCCCTTCAGATGTCTGTAAAAAAAAACATTGCCGTCAGTATTGTTGGTGAATTTTTGTATGCTTGCCTTGAATGAGTGACAAAATTTAAGCAATCACAAAAAAAAAATATTTTCGTGCAAGGAAAACATTATCTCCATGCTTGTTAAATGGGGAACATGCATAATTTTTTTTTATGTTTTAATTCAATTCCACGGGCATTTTTAAGCAATAATGACATTATACTTTTAATTTCTATGCGTTGATTCAAGTGCAACAGGCGAAAAAATGTAACATAATTTAAAAAGCCCACCGAAACGCTCGACTTCAACATGGCGCCCGCTGTGACGTCATCCGGCGAGGCTCCAGCCTGCTTGCTGCCTACGGCCCACGGCAGTCGTGCACACATCGCGAGAAGTATGACAGAAAGTTAAAGTAATCTCGACTTGGCGCAAAACGAAAGCTGTTCACATCTTATGTAGTACATAAGTGTTGTAATACATACGTAAAAATAATCGGGAAGTTATTTGTTCCTGAACGAAAACTTGAAAAATTTCGCAAAGCAAAGGCAAAACTGCGAATCATCAATACAATCATTAATATTTTTGTTTTCAATACTTGCACATAATATTTTGGAAGTAGGCTCTTTACAAGATATTTCCACAAACTTTAATAATTATTGTGAATTAAGTGTAATCAGAGTGACCTAAACACACGCTAAGTACTATTTAAACTATAGGCATTTACGAGATACAAGTAAAACGAAGTGGAAAAATTTCAACTCTTAGTCGTTAAGAAAAATGTTCTACGTGAAGTTTATTTGCGCCCAGAAAGTGAACCTAACTAATAGCAAGCACAAGACTGACTGTAACCTCACTAACCTTTGGTGATCGAGCATTCTATACATGTCATACAGAATACCTACCGAACTCAAGCAGGTTACTTTTCATAAACACCGTTAGTAGCTCAGAACAAAGAATAATATCTGTACACAAATATTAAATTAAAGGCAATCATTGAAATATTAGTCAGAGTAAATAACTTGCACGCAGCATTTTAGAAAATACAAAAAAATATTCCGTTTCATACATTACGCGAAGCCTTACATAGTTTGAGGTCCACCGGTAGATAGCAGCAGCATGGAAGAACCCAAGTAGTTCCAGAAGTCACGCTAGGTAGCAGAACACAATATAATGTATTAATATTGTGTCTAAATATTGTAAAGCCTAGCAGGTATTGTTTGCAATTCAGTTCCCATCAATATATATTACAAATGTGTACAATTAGAAAACATACCAAGTTAGAGTTTACGTTCCTAGTTAGTAAAAATATATATAATTATACATTTTTTTAAAATGTAAACATTAAGTATTATAACCAATCCCATAGCAACGAACCATTGCAACGCACTTAGTCCCGCTCCTTCCCTGGGCCTCCACCATAACACAGTAGATTAGGGTAGGTTAGGAAAAAAAAGTCCTATCCATACACTTTTTTACATTTATTATTTTATATATATTATTTTCAGATAAGGAACGAAAGAGTAAGTCAGAAATTTTATAATTTATTACGCGAGAGGCAAACAATCTCGCAGAACCGTCGGAAAAAAGAATCTATTCAGCTTTTGGAAGTGTTATGTAATAGGCTACACGAAAATTACTTTCAGAGTAAAACCTTACGTGAATAGACCAGTGATTCTTTAAAATATTATTAACACGTTAAGTACGGTATCAAAGAATGACTAATATTTTAGTGTGAATCTCACGCCACAATCGCATTTCACTTGACATTCTATCAGGTGAGATCTGAGAACAAGTAGGCTATACGGCCCAGAAGTTGTGCAAACCATTAGCTACACGTATTTGTTTGTATTAAACGCATATTGTGTAGCACAATTCACCACCACGACAATATCCACCATACTTCACGCTTAAAGACTTCAACACGAACGCATTGTGGCTGCAAGTCGTTTTGTAACATCTAAATTAAATTACTGTCATCGTAAACAATGTAACTGGCCTTGCCTCGACTAGAAAAATTTGACTTCCCACCAAGCTATTTTCGCCTAATGACATCAAGCCAATCACAGAGCGTTCTCATCCCGTTTGAAAATTTCTGAATTTCTTACATTTACGGCCGCATTTTTTTAAATGTTACATGTTTTAAGTCTCTCCATTAAGTACACATGTTATTTAGCAATAAATCTAAATGCTGGCAATGCTTTTAGTTAAACACCCGACACATGCATATTCCCCATTGTGGTTCTTGACTGTTAATCAGAACTAATCAAAGAAAAAAATTCATCATATGATACTAATTTATTTCTTCATTATTGAGTTGTGAAATCAAATAATAATATTGTCACGGAGGTAAATTTTTCACTTTTATTTTCGCCAGCGCGTTGCACCCAACATTGTTTAAATATAATGAACCAGGAAGCGTAGGTCATCTGTTGCAATGGAGTTTCATCCGAAGCGGGCCACTACTGACCGATTGTTGCGACACGCGGCTGGGGCTGCAGACCCGGTGTCGTTGTCACAATAGTTTGCAGTTTTGGAGGCGCTTGGCTTAGCTCTGGTTGCGAAATTGGGGCATTTCCGGATTGAACACTCCGGTGGTGTGTCAACTATAGACGGGTTCCACTAACTGGTTGTGCCGCGTCGTAGAAGGGGCGGTGCTGTTATAGGGCATCGGTCGCCTAGTAGCGCGGTCATTGTCATCTAAATCGTTGCCAGGGTTAGACCTTTCCAGCGAGTCAACTTCAGAGAGGGTTCTACTGAGAGTCAAAGTCAGTAAGTCACGATGGGTGGGGCACCTGCCCCACTCTGCCACCTAGATTAAGTCTTAGTCGGTAATAACCAAGCAACGTTAATGCGAGCCATAAAAATAATTAATGTTTAAATAAAGTCTTAGTTCGGGAACACCTGGCCGCAGACCAGTCCACAGACCTTTCGTCTTGTATCTTAGCAAGTCAAGTTTGTTGTTTTAATTTGTTTAAATTGTAACATCGGATATGAATTTGATATATTGATTTTAAAATAATCCAAGATAAAGTTTGTTATTCTTTAAGATATATAAGTATATATAATTTTTAATAATGTAACGTAAATTATGAAACCAAAGTTCCTATTTTGTTGTAATATATTTTTATACTTTTATTAAATGTTACCGTTTGATCAATAATTATTTTATTTATTAGATTGCCCCCCATACGTTTATTGTTTGTTAAGGAAAGTGTCGTGTGGAAACACTGGTGATCTAAGTTAGGTAGTATTAAGTATTTAAAATTCCCATACGCCTAATTCCTGTACAGGAAGATAGCTAATATCCGTATCCCGAGCAATTGTATTAAATCCTCTCACAGTTCTCTGAATTCTTTAAGGTGATTTTATTTATTTGTTTTTGAAGTTAGTTATTTTTGCAAAGCGAATTTTGCTCTACCCCTGTGTTATGTTCCCCCTGTAACATTCGTGGTGTTCACATTAATTTGTACCCAGTCATGGTGGCCACCCACCAAAACCAAAAAAATTCCCAGATTTTTCCCTGATTTCTCTGATTAAAATTTCAAAAATTCCCTGATTTTTACAATTACAAAAACCTACACATAATGTAATACAATATTTTGGAAAACTTTTACCGTACTCACATATTGGTAGCCTGCTGTATTTTCTTCGTAGTAGATGTACACAGAACTTCATTACGAAAACAAACAATGTCACGTAACATTATAGCACTCATTTCAATGACCTGCAATCTATGTTTTGTTCTTTGTCTCTTCACAACAAACAACAAAAATTCATGAAACACACACACACTAGTGTATTAGAAATTGCAGCAATTACAAATGTACACTACAGTTTCCATTCATGATAATGAAACTCTTTCAGCTGGTAAGTGTTTTAAGTTCTTCATCTATCAGTTCAACTTCTTTCTTGCCTCATCAATAATTCGTTGTTTCTTGGCAGCAAGCTCCTTTGCAGCTATTGTTGCCCTTTTCTTTGCCATTTCATCTTCGCTTTTCAATTCACAATCCTTCCTTTGTTGTGCCATTGCTTCCTTATAACCGTGCATGTGAATTACGAACAGCATGTATTATGTCTTTGGAAATATTGGACACAAAACTGTCTAAGCCACCAGATGCAACAATTCCATCATACACTTGCCGTTGAGCTATTAGCGACTCCTCTTTAAGATTCTCCACTAAACACTCGCAGTTGATGAAGAAACCTCTTTCTACGTTAGCATTTCCATGGGATAAAATTAGTGCAAGTTTTACGAAAGAAAAAAGTTCATCCGAATCCTGCACGTAGAGTAACTCTTGCATCCAGAAGCTACCAAGTCTATCATCTTTCATAGAAAATTTTTTGGATGCAGCTTAAACATCATCTTTTTCACACAATGATCTGAGCTTACAATCAATTTTGTCAGCCTTGAGACCAGGTAACAGGTTTTTGTCAACAAGTATGTTTAGTGTCTGTCTAAGATGCCTTTTTTGTACAACTGGCCGCGATACAACAGCAGGATCCAAACACGAAATGCCTTCAGTTTGGGGATATTTCAGTGGCGAGCGCTTAAACATTTTTTCACACAACTTTTGATAACTATTTCTACTATCGTTTTTTAAACTGTAAAATTTCTAGTTGTGAAATATTCTTAGTCTTCTGCAGGGCATTCCTCATAGCATAACCTATGTCAGTATGTTTAGCACTCAAATACACATTCTTATCAGACAGATCCCCAGAAGTGGCTTCAGTAGAAGACACAAGTACATCTATTTTCATAAATTTTGACATAATTCTGATAATCAGTGAATTTAGTGATTCATACAGTAAAGGTGCCACTGGTGCATCTGACAAACTCAATCAGAAATGGATCTACAGTTGCTGCAAGTGAGTGGAAAAATGTCAATTTCACAAGAATTAATTTGTCCTTCATTGCTTTTGACACAACTGTAAAGCTACTGCACTGAGGAGTTTGGAAATCTCATCAACATATTTTCCATGCTAGGAAATATTGTTACTGCACTTTCTACCCAGCGCACCGAGCAATACTTCAATGGAAACAAAGTGGAACCTGTCAATGAAGTGCTGGAACATTTTGAAACAAAAAATATATTGCCCTCAAAAATTCCATAATTTTCCACCCTGTGATTTTCACTGCATTTTTGAAGGAACCATGAAGAGTATGCAGCCCGCAATTTCCTATGTGCAAAACTGAAGTTTCACCATGACCCCTCACTAGTGTATCTTTTAACTCCCTCAAGAGCTTAACATTCACATTAGGCCCGTCCATGAAAACTGAACTATCATACTTGTGTCAATTCCAACTAATGCTGTTGTAAGAGCCTTCAACAGATCTCCTGATGTACTATGCCCTAGAAACGCAGAAGATAAGTATCTTGTGATCACACAGCTATTTTTTTCATCCCAAATCCTAATCACCACGTCCATTTGACCCTTCTGAGCAACTTTATTTAGACAGTCAAATTCTACTACTACACGTGAAGCACTAGAACATAGATTTACTAGATTATTATGGAAATGTGGTGCCAAACCAAACATTAATAGGTACAACATTTTCATCCTCCCTAACTGTATTTTACTTGCTACGTTTGAGTCTGGGAACAATACCTTAAATAATAATGCATTTTATTCGGCACTGCGCAAGGAATTGTGCGACATCACTGTTGAGACACACCAAATAATTTCGACCTGAGTGGTGGTGTCATTTAACACAAATTGATTCAATCCATGTAACTCTGTTGTTTCATGCATAATGTGACCTGGTGCAGGATTACTTACAGTTACTTCTGTTGATGTAGAAGGCTTGCTCGTGTCAGAATCTTCACTTCCTTGTAACAATTTGTTCTGACTGAAAAATACCTTCAGCAAAGTGCAACTTGAAAATGCTGCTACTGCTGTTTGATGTTTTTTGTCCTTCATGTGGCTTCTGAGTACCGTTTTACCCATATTGCTTATAGAAAAGACACTTTTACATACACTGCACTGTGCCGAAAACGGGTTTCCACGATCTTCTTTAAGCCATTCCTTAAATCGATCAAAGAGCAGCCATTCTCGCAAAAACGAACAATTTGAATACGAACTCATTTTAACACAAATTAACAGTGATTAATGGACTAGCAAAATTAAACACCACAAAAAGACATTAAAGACATTACAGCTACGAAAATAGTCCTAACTCCTAACTTTGATACAAAACGATTACAAGCAGCATGGCACCCAAATCAAAACAAAACACAAACTGGCAGTGACGAACACTTACATCCAAAGGGAACACAGTTATCCTCTAACATACGCCATTCTCATGTGTGTTAGTAAATGACATGAAAATTAGCTGCAAAATAACATTCAAAAGTTATTTCAATCACTGGAAAACTCCACCGTCACAGAGTATAATGGCGAGCGCCGAGCGGACCGAGCATTGCTGCTAGCACTGCTCAGCACGGTCTGGATGGCATCAAATACATTTGATGGCGTGGCGCTACTCGGTACGGTTCGGCGTTGGCTTGATGCAGTACTCGGTACAGTTCAGCACAAGAGAAGTTACGAATGTTCAATGGACTGCTGCAAAAACACACAACTTTTTTTATTTTGAATTATTATACAAATTGTCAGTGATATATGGATAAGTACAGTGTTAAATTCACAATGTTACTGAACTGGCACGGAAATATACAGGGCACAAAAAAACTCCCGGTTATTCAAAAAATTCCCTGACATTTCCCTGATAATTCCCTATGAACGTGATTTGCCTGATAAATCCCGGTTTTCCCAGTTTTCCCGGTGAGTGACCACTCTGCCCATTTTAAAAGAATAGCTTGACAACATTATTTCATAAATATTTCAAGCTCAGGTGTATTTTCAGAAATGAAAGTTCAAGCAATGCTAGAGCATACTATAAGCTAAAATTATAATGAATAAAATTATGTTCTGAAGAATGTGAATACAAGCTGCTTTGGCAATTAAAATAAGTCGCTGCAAAGCAACATTTATCAGTTAGCGAATCAACAAATAAAAATCTTTCTACTCAATTTAACTTCAACCATTATAAACTTTAACTTATTCAGATAAAGCTGAATGTAATATAGTTTTTTTGGGCAATTTTCTAGACCATCAGTTCTCTACTTAAGTTAGGCATGAAGTGAAAAGTATTCACTAAGAGCAGGAGACTTTGCCAAAGCTTAACAGCACTGTACATAAGAAGCTTTTTACTGTGGTGGATGAAAAAGTACGTAGTTCCGTATCTTTATATCAGTTATCTCAGTGTTGTGCTTTACATGCGGTGCGACCCACATGTAGACTGTTATGAACCATGTAACGCTGGTTCTAAACACTGCTCAGTAACCAAACCACCCGTCCAGGAATTCCAAAATATTAAACATAAGTTGCTGCAAACTGCAAGGCAGAAATCCCCACTCCGAAGCAATACGAGTTGCACACAGGGCATGATAAAGGGGCGTGTCATGCTACCTATGAAGTCTGGCTGCCCCATATTGTCGCCAGGACCACTTCACTACCAAGTTGCAGCACGACGTACGTGCTGATAGCCGAGGAAGTTTTCTTACATCAACCTCGGCATCATTAACAAGGTGGGACTGCCATCGTCGTAACTAAATTAAGTAGTTCATAAGTAACCATAAATGTCTCTGACTATTCCTGCCTCCCTCCGTAACGAACATTGTAAATGAAATGTATAGTTTGTATATATTGTAAATTAAAGCCATAACTGATATTTAGACTGCGAGTTTCACTTACATTGTTATATTCACTTATATTAAAAGTATCCCTCATTAAGCCCTATTAAGTTACAATGTACCATATGTTTTTCGCAAAAAATATAAGTACAGTGAACCCTCGATAACTCGGACTAAAAGGGGGAAGAAGCTGCCCGAGTTACGATTTGTCCGTGTTATCGAGGGGTGTCCGGAGAAGTGGGGTAATCAGTCATTAATCACAAGACATGCGAAGAAATTAGTACCCTATTATTTCTACAAAGAAAAGAGGCTGCAATAAATATTGTTTTGTACGTAACTATCGTATCAAGTTACGGGAGGGCCACCATGCAGTGGGAAAATTAACGTAACGTGGAGGACTATAAAATAATGTCAAACAATGTGGGCAGTCAGATCTTTATTTATTTTTTATGCTGCTACTTCTGGCTGATCCTTTTTTTTATCTCTGTGCTAGAAGCTGGCACCACGCACCCTTCTATCACATAAAAGTTTTCATCTGGCTGGCGACAGCCAATGTGCGTGCACGTGTGAGAGAGATAAGAAATGATCGTTGGAGATAAGCTAGGGAGGTTGCAAGCGGAAGTAGTCAAGGTCAACCGGTACAGTCTCGTGCAATACAAACACTGCATGTGACCACATGCATCTCGCACAAGAAGTTTACATTGAAAAATACCTTACGTCAGTATGTCACAGCGTAGGGGCAGCAGTCAACTGCTAGCCTGATAGTTACTCTACCCTCCTTCAAAGTTACAAAGGTATATAAAAATAATTTTCCTCGTATACATGAATAAAAACGGTACTGTAATTAACAATCCTTCTGGGTCACTGTACATTATGTGAACATATTTTAACACTACTAATTTTAAAATTTAATTTAATGTATGTAAATTGCATCATAGAACACATAATTTACAGCTGTATTCTTACACAAATTGTCATATTATAAAACAAAAAACTTTAATCATGTTCTACAGAGTTACCGTATTTACTCGCGTAATCGCCACATATTTTTGACCACATTTTAGGCCCAAAAAATTGGGTGCGGCCATTATAAGGTGTTTACAAAAAATTACCTTCTAAATTTTTTTTTGGTGTAGAATATAACAAATGTACATTTCTTCTATATTTACTCGTTCATAACGTGAACATTTCTTCTAAAATAAAAGATTTTGCCGGTGTATAGTAAAATGGAAAAATTAAGACTACAAAATCTTGTTAATCTATTCACGGCAGTCACTCAACGAAAATCATTTTAAATTATCCTGCATAAAACGTTTACATTTTACGGTCCATTACATGTACGCTATTATTTCTCGTGAAGTAGTTTATAAACAAATCAGATTCACGCTTAAAACGTTACAACTCTCCAGACGCCGTTACGTTATCAAAAGAGCATCAACAACAAGCGAGCATGACTCATCGCGTCCGGCTTGGGCATGGATGTTGTGTTGTTCTTTCACCACCCACATCGGCTCTTGAAAACATCGTTGTTAAAGGGGCGTAAAACCTTCTCACCAATTTTTCTACATCGCAATGCAAAGCAATGATTTTTAATTTTTCTCATTAATGTCCGGGACAATTTGTTTAGCAACCCTGAATTAATTATACATACCAGAACAAAATAATTTTCCGTTTATGTGTCATTATAACTCGTAGTTACCGTCATTTCACAAGCATCACATTGAAATGTTTATTTACGACACACGTGCGTGCCTGGCTCGCAGGGCAAAGAGGGAGGAAAGATAAAGAAGTGAGGTCGGCCTGCTGCGTTGCATTTTTACTCGCACGTCTCACACCTTGCTAGCAACATTTTATCACACGGAACTTACCAGATATTTGCTGTGGGATTACTTAAGGCTAAGTAGCGATGGACGGCTACGTTATAAAGTTTCATACTGTTCTAAAACATAATGTGATGAATTTAAATCCAACAGAATTGATTTTTTATATCTTTTAACCAAAAAATTATTAATTCAAAATTATTAAAATTTTTTAAAAATTCTGTCCGAGTTATCCGAAGTCCGGGACATCGAGGTCCGAGTTATCGAGGGTTCACTGTAGTATATTTCTGCATAAACGTAACATTGGTGGAGTAGCGCCGGTTCGAACCCGGTCTTCTGGGAGGTTAATGTAACACTGTTGGAGGCTAGGGTCTTCCCGTCCTCAACCTGCTAAGACAGTAAGCTATACCTATCCCCCTTGAAAGTTTTAACTATAGGATACAATTACATAAGAAAACCACCTACTCCATAAACAAATCCGCACCTACCCTCGCGTGGAATTTAAATAATATTAATAAAACGCTGAATGCGAGCTACCTTGTCGAAATTTAATAAGACAGCAGTCATAGTTAATGTTATACAGTAGCAAATCCTGAGTACTAAGAGGTGATAAAATATTGATTTCTTATAACTGAAATGTTAAATAAGTCGAAAGGCTAAAATCCACTGAGTGCGTCGAAAGAAATTATATTTCTAAAAGGAAAATTACAGTGCTAAAACATGAAATATGTAAAGATAAATTACATTTGATAAATTTTTAATATAATGTAAAATACTGATTGATGTTGGTATTGCGGAGTGCAATAAGTCACATGACATAATGATTAAATACTGACATTTTATATTGTATGCGTGAAACGAGAGGTTATTATTAAATGTGCGAGTTGCCATAATATTATTTGAATATAATGATTATAACACTTACTGTAGTGTGTAAGGAAGTATCCTCCAATGAGAGTAACAACTAATAAATAATGTGCTTATAATTAATAGCTCAGACAGGAGCAAGTGTGTGTATTTTCTGCCATATGGTATAGCAGTCTTCCAGGGCGTGGAACGCATGATTGCGGCATGATCCAGTTACATTTAGCAACACAGATTCGCGTGCAGCGCTGGTGAAGAGTCAGCACTTATCAAGGCCTTACGCCCCGAATACGTCATTGTTTCCCAACTAATTTTAGTAGTAATGTAAGCTCTTAGTGTAAGTTATTGTTCAAATTCCTAATCACATACTTCTCAAGGACACGAAAGGTATTGCAGACACATGAAGAAAGAAACCCACTGGTTCTAAACAGTTCTGTGACCCAGGGAAATAGCCAGCCCCGTGGTTCGAAGTACGTGCTAGGGACACGACTCACCAGTCAGTAAATAGGATGCATAGAATGCTAGGCCAGATGGAAAGACCGAGTACTGGACGAGACTGATAAGGGTTTTAACTAAATGGGAACGATGCTCGAGACACAACCACTTAGGCCTGTTTAGGTGCAAATGCATGCTAACCAACGTCTGTTTAGTAGATAGTAGTTTTATCCAAGAGATCAAATTTTCTCGCGAATGGTCGCGGGACTGTTTAAAGCATTTGAGAGACAGGGATTTGACCAGGGTGCCGCCTTTGGTCTCATGTGGCGTCGCTGACCTGAGGGATAATTCCAGGCAGTACAGACGTAGAGACATGAGATGATGTGACTTTTACTGTGGATCATGTGTGCGACACTGTTGCTGGCATTGTAATATTTAGACATTTCTGTTCCGACCTCCTTGGCATAATCATGAGTGCAGAATCCCCCTGTGTCCTGGATAGTGCAAGAGTATCGTAATAAGTTTGTGATAGGGTCCCCTTAAATATTTTGTTTTATGGTTATTTGTTGTGATTTTAAACACTTTAAGCAGAGCTTACATGTATAATATAAATAATTTAATGGATAAAAACAATTAAAGCACCTTCGTGCACACGGTCGGTAAATAAAAAAAAATATTACAGATAATAATTGAAGCTACTGTTTAATGAAGGCCAATGTTGTAAAAAATCTATTAAAGTCAATGGAAATAGCTAGTAATATTTTGTATATTAACAATGATCTATATAATTTTTCTATTAAAACGTTAACCAGCAGATGTTAATACTAATGATAAAACTGTAGCTACAATAAGTAGGTTTATGTTTAAGTTTAATAAGACAGTTTATTAAAGGCAATGAATTTAAGTTATAAATATTGATTTTATATGGCCTATTTTAACATTCAATGTGAAGTTTAAAGAGCCACATCCAACATTAAAAATAAAAACATTTAGCAGCAGACCATTTTATAACTTTAAAAGAAATTGTGGCCTCACGAAAGCAATAAACTAATTATAAATGTTACGACGACGTCCCCAAATGTATCAATATTGGGTATTGCCACATACATATTTTTAAAAGTTCTAATTGTTCCCCATCCGAAAGGTAACTATAACATTTTGAAAAATTGTTTTGCTAAATACTAATACTATTTTGTTTTTGTGAGTTCACAGTGTGATTGTACGAAAACTGACCGGTCCAACGCAGAGCAAGTGTCGTTGGTTACAAGTCGACAGCATGAAAACGCTGGGCAAGTGCTGACAAAGAAAACAGTGGTACCACAGTCTAAAAATTACACGTCTCGCGAGGCATGAAGGTAACCAGCACAGTATTACCAATACACACGCTGGCCGGCTCATAACACAACACACACTACACAGAACTCACAACATTTGATTGTAACGCCACGATACACGTTGCTACTATTATAATATTGAAAGTATAAATAAGGAATAAGATTCTGGAGTATTACAGTTTGCTTCATTGGCGAGTGGCATGAACTCATTAAAACAATTTTCAATACAAATTTAGGACGCTTACCAAAGTTTTTCACAATTGCATTTTTCTGCATTGAGAATTAACGAAAATAAAATATGTAACGTAACGTAAAATCTGCTGTAAAGAGAACATACACCGTCAAAACAGTTGTTGAAACGAAAAAATCTATATATAGCCTATACTTGAACTTATCAGTTTTAACTACTATACATTAATTTATTGAATTACATATAATAGAAACAATAAAAGATTAAAAAATGTATTATCTTTTATTAATATATTACACACTTAAAGGTGTTTAAAAGGCTCGAACATTTGAATTGTACATTGAAACTAATGTTAAATAATTAAGTTGTTGCAGTAAGCATTAAAGAGAAGACAAATTTTGCTAAAAAGGAGGTAACATTACGAAACTTGTACTGGGAGTCGGCGACTCCGGTTCACCACACATGAAGATCTGTTGGTTATACTATATCTTGGACTGGCAGTGAGGTTGCTGTGGAGGAAGTTGGTGCGTGTGCCCTGAGCGACTAGTGGTTTGAAATTCCCGCCCGGACTTCGGCCGTGCTCGGCCGCCGTCGGATGCGCTCGTGTTCGCTCTCCCCTCCTTCCCCCACTTCTCCCTCCCGAGCCTAGCTCAGACGCTCAAGTCTGCGAGACGGTAGTCTTCTCCTGGGCCCGATCGGGGGCGGTTGTGTTTAGCTTACGACCGCAGTGCCACACCTGAGCCGTGTCATTGGTAAGTTCTTCATTTGTTTAATTAAGTTTTGCGTTTCTATTTTCCATGTATTTTCAGTTAGGTTTGGTTTTGTGATTGTTTTCGTTAATGACACGAGGGTGTGCTGTCACGGCCACGAGCCCAGTACGACTAGGGATTGGTTCCTGCCTTAATTTTTGACGGAATAAAGTGGCGCTCGTGTGTCGGCCACAGCAGAATTGTAATTTTCAGCCTAATCTTGTAACGTAAATCTGTATAATTTTCTCAGTGGAGGAAATATTCTATATACTCCTTTTGTCAGACCTTGTATGGTAACGTGAGTTATACAAAATTGTTTTGCTAAGGTCTGTCTTACATCATTGGTAGTTTTGAGAACCCTGTGTCCATGTCGTACCTTTAATGTGCGTTCTAATGGGAAGGGTACTGGTGAGTGGCACTGGGCCTTGGTCGATGCTTAGCAACGCCAAGATTAGCAGCCTGTTATTACTGTGTCTGCTAGAAGCTGGCTCAAAGCTGCGAAACTCTGCTCAAATGTTTTGCTTGGCGAGTTGTTGAGGTTTACTGTAAAAGGACACACATTGCGACATTACGACACAGTGTCGGGGACTTCGTTAGGCCGTGTGTGATTGCGAATATTATACGTAGGGGTCTTGTGTTGCGTCATGGCAGACATTACGGAGTTTGTGATGCGCTACAGTTACTTAGAGTTACATCAGAATTTGACCGAGCCTGGGGTCGAATTCGAGCCTTCAGAAGACATCACTGCGTTGCGGATACGCACACTGACGTATATTAATTTGTTGCGTAATATAAGCAACACGCACTTGGGAGGTTCGACTTTGACAGGAGAAGGGCCAGTCACTGCAGCACAGACTATTCTAATAGGACGGTTGAACTGGGTTCCGTCGCTTAGTGTGTTGAAACCTGATGACGTGTTTCGTTTTCTTGTTGCAACCGACAATGTATTCTTTGGAATGCACGGCAGAGAACCCGAGAATCTGTTTTTGACGTGTTTGTCGTCGAGGCTCGACGGTCAAGCTTGGGACGTGTTTGCGCAATTAGCGCAACACGATGTAACTTATAAGAGCTTTAAGACACAGCTACTCGAAAGTGCAGTGTCTCCTATGGCTTGGGCTATGGTGAAGCAACAGTATGTTGAAAGATTCCAGCGTGTAGGGGAAAGCGTACCGGCGTACATGTGTGAGGTATTGACATACGCCCGTGCCATGAATGTGCACCTGCGCCATGCGGAGGCTAAATTGTTGCAAGGTATAGTTGACAGAATGATGCCGCAAGCTAGGGTGCATCGCTATGCACCAGGTGTTCCGGTGACACGGGAACAGTTAAGGGTTCTAGCTCTGGAAAGAGCGGCAGCTGGCTCTAGATGCAGCTTCGTGATGTAGTACCACTGCGGCTGAGGAACCAACGGCGATTGTAAATCGCGAGTCTACGCAGCCGCAGGGCTTGTGCATGGGTATTATGCAAGAAACACGCACGTCTGGGTCCGATAATGTACCGGAGTATGGACGTAGGCGGAATGTTCGACATGTTGCCCCGAGGCAAGTAGAGCCTATGGAGCCGAGGGCTGTTCTCGCGTCTAATGCGGAAGGTAGCTAGCGGGCAGGCTCGTGTTACCAGTAACCGTCGATGAGGTAATTGCTCTGGGTTCGGCCTTATGGGACGTGACTGTTCCAGCGTTGTTGTGGACTGGACGGAGCGGAAGTGTTTTTGCTGCGGAGACGTAGGACACGTGCGAATAAACTGCCTGGGAAACGGACTGCCGCCGCACCTGCAAGTGCCAAGGGTTACCGGCGGAATAGTTCTAATAGGGTACGCTATGATTGTTTCGTGTCTGTGCTGTGTTACGGTCATGAACGAGCAGCTCTTGTGGATACGGGAGCGTCACATTCTTTTGTGCGAGAAGAAATGTGGACTTACTTAGTTCAGCGGAATCCACATTTATTAAGGGGGCTCCATACCTCCGAGGGCTTGACCGTGTGTGTGGCAAATAGGCACGTTGTGAGGTGCGTGAGATCAGCGAAATTGCATTTCAAAATTGGATTATTTTCTTGGTCGCATGTTTTCTGGGTGGTTAAAGGACTGGTGGCCGACATAGTATAGGGATTAGATTTTATGCACAGGTCTCTTGCAGTGGTGGACGTTCCTGCAGGCCAAAGTTCGCGCCCGAGGTCTCGTGTCGGTTATTGTCTTCCGTAAGCCGAGGGTCAGCCCCCTTAGGTCAGATTTTGGCGACCAGTAGTCGGAGTGTCAACAGTGTGGAATCATTATTAAGGGAGTTTGACGATGTGGTAGTTTTACACATCGGTCGGTGTGACGTCATGCCGTATCGCTTTTCCATCACAGATGACGTACCAGTTCGAGTTCCGTTTTACACCTATGCTCCTCCTAAGCTGGAGATAATGCGTGATATGGGAAAAAATTTTTGGACGCTGGTGTGATTTCTCCATCTCAACCTCCGATTACGCCTCGCCCGCCTTCATGGTTAAGAAGGCTAACAGCGGCTTTCGGTAAGTGGCGGACATGTCTGCGGTAAATCAGAAGATACACCTTGATCCGTTCCCTGCACCTACTGTAGATACAGTGTTACAACATCTCGGGAAGGCGTCTGTGTACTCTGTAATAGATACTAACGCCAGTTTCCACCAATGCTTGCTGCACCCTGATTGTCGCAAGCACACTGCGTTCCGCACGCAATGGGCTCAATAAGAATTTAACAGTGTACCCATGGGGGCCAAGTTTAGCACTCAGGCTCTATCACGTGTCCTGGATCTGGTGATGGCAGATTTGAAGTTTGAGTGAATGATCAACTATATTGACGATATTATCGTCTACAGCACATCTATGGACCAACATCTAGATTATATGCGGGCTGTATTGACATGCCTGAGGGACGCCGGTTTGACAGTGAATCCGGCTAAGGTTACGTGGGCATCTTCCTCGGTGAAGTTTCTAGGGTATATCGCATCCAGGGGGCGCCTGGTCATGGATCAAGACCGGATGGTACCTGTGGTAAATTTTCCGCGCCCTAAGACAGTGAAAGGCGTCTCCAGGATTATTGGGCTTCTAAGGTATTATGCCAGGTTTATTCCCCGGTTCTCGGAACTGGCTGCGCCGCTGAACCGCAATAAGCGGAAGGGCGCTGTGTTAAAATGGGGACCCAATCAGAACAGCTTTAAGGGCCTTAAAGAAGCCTTGGCAGCAACGCCGTCCCTGTATTTAGCCAAATTTGACCTGCGCATTGTGATTAATGTCGAAGCTTCGAGGATGGCCTTGGGGGCGACACTGCAACAGTGGAGAGACGGTGCGGTATGTCCAGTGGCATTCGCTAGCCGGACACATATCACGGTGTAGTGATATAGCCACTGACATACTAGAACACTACCCTTCAACACATTTGTGCAATGCTATCTTCTGGCCATCACTGACACCGTGGAGACCCACATCACGGTGTACTGTTATAGCCAATGACATAATGTAACATTACAATTCAACCCATTTGTGCAAGTGCTATATTCTGGCCATCACTGACAACGTGGAGACCCACATCACGGTGTAGTGTTAAAGCCACTGACATACTGGAACATTACCCTTCAACCCATTTGTGCAAGTGCTATCTTCTGGCCATCACTGACACCGTGGAGACCCACATCACGCTGTAGTGTTATAGCCACTGACATACTGCAACACTACAATTCAACACATTTGTGCAAGTGCTATCTTCTGGCCATCACTGACACCGTGGAGACCCACATCACGGTGTAGTGTTATAGCCACTGACATACTGGAACACTACCCTTCAACCCATTTGTGCAAGTGCTATCTTCTGGCCATCACTGACACCGTGGAGACTTCCATCATGGTGTAGTGTTATAGCCACTGACATACTGGAACACTACCCTTCTACACATTTGTGCAAGTGCTATATTCTGGTCATCACTGACACCGTGCAGACCCACATCATGGTGTAGTGTTAAAGCCAATGACATACTGGAACACTACCCTTCAACCCATTTGTGCAAGTGCTATCTTCTGGCCATCACTGACAACGTGGAGACCCACATCACGGTGTAGTGTTAAAGCCACTGACATACTGGAACACTACCCTTCTACACATTTGTGCAAGTGCTATATTCTGGCCATCACTGACAACATGGAGACCCACATCACGCTGTAGTGTTAAAGCCACTGACATACTGGAACACTACCCTTCAACCCATTTGTGCAAGTGCTATATTCTGGCCATCACTGACAACATGGAGACCCACA
>PNEQ01038886.1:0-28474 GCA_003012365.1 Medauroidea extradentata | reverse complement strand
GCGCAGGTGGTTATCATGGAGTAATACAATCCATGCGGCTCCCGAGGAGGCCTTTTAGCGCTGCCGCCACTGTATTGTATTTCGCCGCCCTGCCCGACAGCCACGGCGCCGAGGAGTGAGTGGGAAGGGGGTGTCCTAGCTCCGCCACCACAGTATCGTACTACACCGCCCAGCCAGACAGTCGCGGCTCGCAACAATACACGTGGTCGCTGTAGCTCATAAACATAGTTTCCATCATAAGAACCATTGTTTTTTTTGTTTTTTTCATGAAAGAGTAATAGAGTAAAATAATTTATCGCATGGCAGATGTGCCATGTTTATCTTAGTCTACATTGCTTGTAGAACAAAATTTTGAAATAAAATATGAACTTAACAATTTGATTGCGTTTACATATTTCTGTGAGTACCGACATCGCCTACTGTTTGTGTATAGAAACCATTGTTGAGCTAACAGTGATAGTTTCTGCCATTTATTGAACATTTTGTCTGCAAATTTGTTCGTTTTATTAATTGCTATTACCAAGCAGGTGCACATCGTCAGTGACGTACATAAGCGTAAATAAACAATATATGTGGCCGTATTTTCAGATTAGTTCGCTGAGTTTACCTGTTGTTTAACCACATAATTTACACTATGCTAATATGCCTTTTTACTCATGAAATGTAACAGTAGCAGATTTATTTACATTATATTTTCTATCTTTACACCCAAATGCAACACACAGTAGCAAATTTATTTCAATAATATATTCTATCTTTACACCCGAATGTAACACACGTAACCGTTTTCATTTAAACTGGCAATAGTATCACAAATGCTTTAAATAAAAATTATTAGGTCTACTCGATAGAGTACATTTCCAGTACGCAATTGTAATGACGTGTACGTATATTGTACTAGTATAGAAGGATATACTGCACTGTTATAACTTGATATAACAATACCGTTCTGCGACAGATTTTCCAGCACATACTACTGTTCGAATTTGTGTGCGGTTGAAAACAAACCGTTATAAACATATGACGACTGGATAGATCTAATCACGTGACCAATACTGCTGAGTGGACTTCACTTAGTGTCGGTTTCACCAACCAAGTTTAAGCGATTTCATCTAGATTAATCGGCACTTAATCTCGATTATACATGTTTTGGGTTTCACCAAGCAGTTAAACTAGATATCCTCGTCTTAAGAGATGTTAAATTTTAACTGCTCGATTTTGACTCACTAATCTCGCTTAAGTTCATAATAAAATGGCGAGACCACTGTATAATTATGGTATTTGAGGAAAATACAGACGATGAAGACTGCCTCGTTGGATGAGAGAAAGAAATCATTATTTTGATGAGTATGATGATCCAGACTTCCGAATACATTTCCGCTTGTCAAAACAATCGGTCTATTCACTTTTATTGATACATACACAGACAGTACTGAATTCACAGTGGTCTAGAGGTAAGATGCGTAGGTTCTACGAGCGGCGAGAGTGATTCGACGCTTACCGCCTCCAAATTAGTTTTATTTTCAAAATAATTTCTTGTAAGCGTCCTTTATTCAAGAGTTATTTGATAGAGTTCAGCGTTATTTATCAAGTACAGTGAGCATTATTTTTTTTTTCCGTATTGAAAGTACAGCTACAAGGTTATTACTTGTAATTTTACAAACATATACTTCGTATTTTATTACAAGGACAACCATTGTAGTTTTACAAGGAATTTCTTTGGCAACTATGGGTTTCCAATGATTTTCTTTGTAAAAGTATAAAACATTTTTTTACAGTGTATGAGCTTCTGTTTAATGTCTGGTACATTCAGGTCAGCAAAAAATATACAGACGAAAAAACAATTAAACAATTGTGTGTAGATAAACATTTGCATTTACAGCAATAAAATAATGTAAATTATATTTGCTGGATTATCTTCCCCTAGTCTTTCTTTCTGGCTTTGCTCCAAAGTTACCCAGGGGTACCTAGCCCCCTAGCTGTATCCCCCCTCCCTAGATAGTATGATGCAAACACTCCCTCCTTCCCCTCAAGAACGTTGTAACAAAGTTTCGAAATGAAATAATTCACGAACACACATTCGGCAATTTCCGACAAGTGTTCGTGTATTTCCGACACACTTAAGGCAACTCAGCTCACACAACCCACCGTGCTGCCAAGTTTAACTAATCCCTGGTAACTTAAACTCGCTGTGTTGTTGGTGGAACGCACCTCTAACTTGAACTCAGATTTAGCTCTTCACCGAGTTTTGTTAATCTCGCTTTGAAGCGAAGTTAAACTTCGTTGGTGAGACTGGTCCTTAGTACGTTTTCGTAACGGCCTTCCGAGATTTGTTTGTGTTGGGCTACAATAACAGATTGTTCGCGCCAAACTGGCATATATGCGTCGTCATGAAACATGCCATCTCTGTATACTCCTACCTCCATGTGTGATGTCCGGTATCAATCATTCCTGTGTGTCTTGTTGTCTATGAAACTAACAGCCGATTGTTTTGTTTTGCATAATACCAATAGATTTGAACGATAGTATATCGTTTAAGAAATAAAATGTCAATTGCTATACATTATTATTAGTCTATTTAAAACAAATCTAACCTGGTTCCGTTTCCAAATATTATAATCTTAACAAATTTCATGTAGAATAAAATTTTATTTATGTACCCATACGATGAGAACAACATAAGAATACAATGAACTATTAGTGCCGCGGCGGACGAGCGGCTAGAGTGCTCGCCTCTCACCAATGTTATCCGTGTTTCAATCCGGGCAGCAGTCACCTTGAGTTTTGGCATGTAGGAATTGTGCCGGACAATTTCGCTGGTCGGAGGATTTTCTCCGGATCTTTACGTTTCCCCCGCCCTCGCATTCAAACGCTGCGCTGCTCCATGTCCACCTCAACTCATCTGCCACGGACTGCGACGACCTCTGATGTTAAAAGCAGTACTAATCTCTTGACACTCTTATTATACGTATGTAAGCTTCCAAAATCATTGGTATTTTAACCTAATTATGTATCTAATTATTAAATTCATAGCTGTATGTAGCTATACTTCAAGAAATATTTACAAATGCTACTAAATGCGTTGATTTATATTGTTAAAATATAAAAATTAAACAATATAATGTAGGTTTAAAATTTTTAGGATGTTAATACACAGGTACAAAGAAAAGTTAAGTGGGTTGAAGACTATAGCAAACATTTCTTACGAATTGGGAACTATAATAAAAATTGCCATAACTTAGTATGAACAACAACTCATTTTACGTTAACTATTTAAGTCTTGGTGGTCATCCTCTCAAACCAGCCAGTCGTGTACATCTATGAACTCTGGGATTCCATGGAGCATGCCTTGAGTGAATGGTGGTTACCCCAAGCGACCACCCATTGAGTTGATTTTTCATAGATGCCTAAATTCGATTGTATCGAAACCATTTGTTAGGGAAAAGCGTATTGGTAAGACTGATAGAAATTTTTGATGCAACATTTAGCAGTGTGGTTAGCTGAGGAAACCACCATTCTACTTGGCTATAGTCTCGCTGGCAGGTGAAGTGTATATTGTCGTGTGTTTTTGCGATTTTTATAAATAATATGTGAAGAAATAAATCATGTAGAGAACAACTATTCAATTACAACACACTGCACTACACTACATACCATGACGAGTGACAAGACTTGGACTACAGCTCAAGGACAAATGCCATCTTCCCTCTCCAATATCACTTTCGTGCATCCTCAGGGGATTATGTTACTGCTTATCTCTTCGCTCGCCTTGAAGACCCTTCCCCTGCGCCCGATAGACGGCAATCTTCCCAGCGATGGTATGTTCGCTCTCCTCCACTTTTGCCCTTGCACCAAATATTGTTTACTAATATTCGCTTTTTGTTAGGTTCCTGTTTAAGATAGATACATGCCACCGCGGACTTTTTTGTTTAGAAAAATCCATGCTTCTTGCCTCCAAGAGATTCTGGTACCAATAATGTATAGCCTGACTTCTGGAACATATTAAAAGTTTAACAACACGACGAAAAAAAAAAAATAAAAAGTAAATTAATATTGTTTGCTGTGGACAGTGATTCCCAATATCATTTCTCACAAATTGGTTTTTATTTGAAGTATGTAAATTCAAAACTGACTTCTCCAAATGCAATATCATTAGCGTGGTTTCCCTGTACCAAATTCTCACAGCTGTTAAACCAGGCGACACTCTTAGATATGAAAATACACGTAATTGTATTGCGTAATTTCGCTGCCAACCATACAAGTAGTAAGACAACTAGTGTTCATGTTGGAATATATGCAGTAAAGTCTAGTGATATTTTTATAAGGTTAAAATTTTAGTGTTCTCTTTGTCTGGACGACCTATAGTGCAACGTACACCTATGTCATCACATGCAGGCCTACCAACAGTTTATCTCGGTGTGATGGCCATGATTTCAGCTCTCAATCTTGGATTCTTCGTAACGTTATGTTGAAAAAAGTTTTGTTAAAAGTGCGCTGAAAGTTTACGACGGTGTAGTGACAACTCTCTACACGTGGACGCAAGTGGTGTTTACTCTTTGTAGAGCATATTGGGTTATACAGTATATAAGACAGTAGATGTTGGAGAATGTGAACATAGAACACAATGATACTGTTGTTACAGGTATGCGGATGGCACAGTTCGTCTGCGCAACCCTAACATTGAGCTGATGGATCAAGACATATTGTATCACCTGGCTCTGGGAAGTGGCTCTCATGACCTTGTCGCTATGTTCGGTGATGTCAAGGTCAGTGTAACACAACTTTTATACTCCCACTTCACTACCTCTGCCAGGCACACTGAACTATTTCTGTATCCACAGTTGAAACATATGTACAAAACAGAAGGGTTGATTCCTATTGTACAGCTGCAACTCAAACTGACTGTGTGTTTTGTATTCTTTCAGTTAACTGGCTCTATGCGCTCTGTGAAACTGACTGTATCAGTGCCCTATTCACGGCATTAGTTTCGGCCTAACCTCCATAACTTATTATAGGCTTTTTACCGGAATGCGAGATTTTTCTTTATATGGTGTCATTTACACAGAAATACGCCCTGTCATATTCAATATGTAAATTTTAAATTTTTACTTCGGCGAAAGTGATATGAGTTCCTTTGACTACGTACTAGGTTTCAACAGTAGGAGGAGTAATCTGGTTCTACGCAACACTGGTACAAGTAACATTGCACTGCTCCCTGAGGGGAGTAGCACTGCCCCTGGCATCACCACCTAGTAAATGTGTCCTGGTATCTGATTGGTTGTCGCACACCCGTCCCTACCCATTATTAACACATCTGGATACTGATAAATATGTTGACCATGTCCCTCGGAGGGGGAAGTGTGTTGTAATAGGCTTGAGTACATGTAGTGCCTAAGTGACATGCAGCCCCATCCCTGCTAATCCCTGCCTCCTAACCAGTTGGTTGATAAACTACTAACAAGCAGAGGTAAATATACATGTAGAGTATGACAACATGTCCTAGTCAATCTGTGACATTGTCGATAAATTAAATAATTAAGTGTAATAACCTAAAGAATACAGTACTTAAGTAATTAAATGAAATTACTTGCATCTAGACTGCTTGCTTGGATGCGTGTGGTGAACTGGCGGTCCAGCACCCAATCACAACTCGTACCACTTTCCCTCCCAGTCTTTATATCACATACATGTTCTGTATAGAAATTGAAAAGTATCAGTAATCTGGCAGTTACTGTGACTTCAGGAAGTGTCTCCCACCTCTTCTCTCTCCGGTACTCACTTCGACTCTTGGATGAATTAAGTTTTATGGAGTCTTACACCTTAGTCCTGTTTAAACACCATAATTTTGCGGCACACATTTGGGGTTATGTTTATTTATACTATTTTATAAACTATAGAGACAATAAAATAGAGTACTATTAAGGTGCGCAGCATGAACACCTTCGTAAATTAAAGATTTCATCAGAAGTATCTTTGCACACTAACAAGTGTTTTGATACGGTTTAAATAAATAACTACCAAAAAATTACACAAGCAAATCAATAACAATTTATTTTCCATACATACAAAACACTGTCTTATTTGCTTTCTTTCGTAACTTATGCAATATCTTGTGTGACATGTAATTTTCTTCTTTTCTGTCTTACACACTATCACTTCTCTACTCTTCAACAAAAATCTTAAAATATTCATGAATGTAAACACATTTTCTTTCACTCTGTAATTGTATCTATTCTCTCTACTGTTGTCCCCTACTCTATGGTTTTAGTTCTCTTATAAGCCTACACTGTTCGTTTCTTCCAAACTTTTTTCAATCGCTTATATGTATACAACACTTATATAGCTTCATCTGTTCTGTATTCTTTGCTGACTCCTATGTTATGCTATCACTCGGATTACACACTACTATTTGTACACACACATCTTGTATGTACACTGAAAATCCCTAATTTACATACTTATCTTTGTTCTGTTTACACGTGTGTATTCGTCATGTATGCATGCACAGACAGTCCTGCAGATATCTGACATTCTACGAGCAGCTGACTGAAGAAGGTGCACAAGCAGTTAGCCAGTGACCCACCTGCTAGCAGCTAACCATGCATTAACACCCAGTCTTTTGCACCTGTGCTGAAATTTGTAGGCAACCAAGCGTACTCCCATGTGTTGTCGGTTCCTAACCACTCAGGTATTTCTAGGAGCCAAGAATGTCATCCAGCCTTAATCCCCAGGGTGATTCTCAGCTCGATCTCCAGTGATTGTGTACAGGATGATGAAAGGTTGGCCGCTCAACATGTCGTTTCCATACATTTAACTACCGTTAGGTATACGAAAGTTTACCCATTGCGAAGTATGGATGTTATTAGTTAGAATTTATTGGTTTGTGGACATACGCCATTGCTCGTGTTTTGTTGATCGAACAGAGGAATTCCTCTGGGATCGTTTTTTTCTCTTTTCTGTGATTTTTGTGCGTTTTTTTGTACTTTGTCACTTTGTCTTTCAATACAAGATTGGTCAACAAAACACGAGCAATGGCGAATGTCCACAAACCAATAAATTCTAATTGTAAACTCCCATTGAAACAAACATTTAAAAATCTCATGGATGTTATTGTTACTAATGTAATACTTATTGCCTGTATCTGACTGTGGATTTTATAAATGGTATAAGTGTAATCTATGTGAATGAACTATCAAAATTATACTTGGCCCTCCTTTAAACATGAATTTTGAATAAGACAGTCTAAATGACACTCAACAAGACCTAGTTCAGGCTGTAGGCCTGCATGCCCTTCGTTTTACATTTACATTGCCCATCCTTTAGAGTGTGTGAGTAAAGTTTAGGGCACAGGCCCAAAAGTGAGGTAACAGTTTTACTTCCCACACATTCATATTCCGTAGCACCGAATACGCCTGTGGTTACGCAAAGGGAATCCTTGAGTTATAAGTTCATAGTATTACAGTATCAAATATTTCAGCTATATCAGGGGCAATACTATATTACTCATTGAGACCGTGTACTTCATCAATTGTAATATCGGTATCACAATAAAGAAGGTGTAAGACTGCTAAAGAGAATTTTATTGCGTGATTTATAATGGAAGTCATACAGATACAATAGTCTTACTTCCAATCGCAATGCCGATATACAGGGGTGTGGTAAATGTTATACGTATTCTCAAGTTCTGTCAAGACTAGGTTCTTATCGACAATACGCATGCTCCAAAATTATGGGCATCCAATTAATTCTGGAGGCTGCGGTGGCCGAATTGTCAGACCATTCGCCTCCAACCAAAACGATTCTGGTTCGATTCTCTGCGGGGTCGGTCCCCGGATTTTCGCATATGGGAATCGTGCTGGGCGATGCCGCTAGTCAGCGGGTTTTCTCGGGGACCTTCCGTTTCCCCCGACCCTTTATTCCGGCACTGCTCTATTCTCACTTCATGTCACCCCCTCACCAGTGCTAAAGACGTCGATGTTGAGCGCTGACCAAAATCTCTCTCTCCGTCACTCCAACTAATTCAACTGTCCTGTAAATAATAGTATCTTACCACGGAACAAATATCGACTTAATATATGATATGCTGAAGTATGATACCATATATTAATTCATTAGTTTACAGAACAGTTTGTCTAATGCATTTGCCTCTCTGCCTAGACATGTCTATCAGTGTTGAACATCACATAAGGTGCCATTCAGAAGCTATCTCAAAAGCATAATATATTAACGACGTTTTTCTTGATTGTTCTATACATAAATTGTGCTTCAATTTTCTCCATTAATAATACATTATTTTTCTGTTGCTTTTAAGTTAACAAAATTTTCTTGGTCTTGAAGTTTGACAGTCGGGATTCACAAGGGTCAGAGGCAAATCTTATTGCAGGTAATGACATTCTTTAGAGAATCACTGAGTCACTTCTGTGAAATAGCTTGGGTTTCCCTGCACATCTGCCCTAGCCAGATCTCAAGAAGACAAATAGTTTTGCTAAACCCATTCGAACCTGCCAACAGGAAGTTTAGACATATTGTGTGACTCTACATGCTATTAACGTCAAAGTAACAGATGAACCTAGATAATTCAGTCTGTTCATTGTTGTCACGTATGTAAGATGACATTTACTTACATATTACTGCCCCAAGCAACACATTCAATGTATAACTATTTATCTAGGACTTTCAAGAGTGCTGTGCGAACACATGTGTTTAGTTACGTTACATTCCAAGATAAGACGTTTGCTGTTAACATTAAATATGGGGATTAAGCTTAATGACTCCAAACACAATGCCCTGATATTTCCCGGCGTGTCTTCCAGTAAACATGTCCTCATGTTGGCATTGCATTTCGTAATCTTCAAAGTTTGTAACATAATTGAAATTTTTTATTTCAATCAATAAATAATTAGAGTAACTGAACCTGTACTGCTCAAATAAACCTGGCATAGAGCGGAAGTAATGTATATGAGAAGCTACTAAGGTGACACACAAGGTGTCGACCGCCACAGGTTGACTAGAAATGAGACTCAAGTATGTGGAAATGTTGGCATACAAACTCCCTGATACTCGCTATGATTTGCACTGATAACCTACACTGAGAGAAAGAATTGTTTCATTATACTAAATATATTTGTTTGGGTGATGTTTGCTTCAGCTAAACAATATTTTGTTGGTAAGACCAAGCTTGGAGTCCTCCAAACAAAATTAAATATTTCCCTCGACCAAATTATTAATTTAAACGCAATTTGTTTGTGCCAAACGTATATTTGGTTACTACAAGACGTCAAATAAACATTTGGTGTAAACAAACAACTCGTTACAACTTGTCAACAAAATAATATTGTTAGTTATAAGTGAAGTGCTTTGAACCAACAATTTTTTTCGATGGACTAAATGATTTGGTTGGCGAAACTAAATACATTTGGTTGACTTGTGGAAGATGGCAGGCTGGCATGCGTAAGCAATAAGATGGCGAACACTGTATACCTCAACATTCAAAATATACGTTTGTGCGGCAAGTAGGACGTCTAAACTGTTAATCAGCATAATTCTAGTATCTTAATTTTAGCTATAACAATTTGAAAGAGGTTAATTCGATTGATCACAAAAGAAAATGCTATAAACTTGAAAAACACTGCAGCTCCACGACTCGTTGTTTGTGCTGCGGCCCTGCGGTGCACGACGTAACTATTCCTATACAAATAACACTCTCCCTCCTATGGAAGCACTCGTAGCTTAGATGGTTAGGTCATGCATTGCAAGTGATAAGTGTGGGGATAATGGATCAAATTCCGGCGCGGCCACACTTTTTTTTAGTCAACGAAATATTTTTATGGCCAGCTAAATATTTGGTACTCCTAACAAAATTCATCTGTTTGTCTCAAACAAATCGAGGGAACAAAATAATTTGGTACGAGCAAACAAATATTTCTTTGCCCCTATACAAACAAATAATTTGGTTGATTCAAACAAATTTTGTTTGCACCAACAAATTTTTATTCTCAGTGTACTGTAGTGTAACAAAGCAATGATCAACAATAGAAATTCTGGCTTGCATTGTTGATATGTTGTCAAGTTTAAGTATAACAAGGTTTAAGATGCAATATACAGTAGTTCAAGTAGATTTTGCAAGATGGAGTTAGCTATTTGATATTTATACTATAATTCACATTCCATTCAAATTAATTTTAATGTTTTGTGTTTTGACACAACAGAAAATTAAAGCCGTAATAAACATTATGAACTAATCGTCAGTGTCGTGAATGGAAAAAATTATGGTTCAAATTCCACCGAATGGAAACTACCAACATGTACATAACGTTATAGAAATAATCATAAATGCAATCAGTTTACGATTTCTCGTGACTGCTTCATCTTCGTCTAATCTTTTAATGCAAAAACAAGTGTAGATTAAAGCCTGTCAATCGTCGGGTTCCAAGTTTCATCACCTACAAATAAACTCTATGAAAAGCAATATCTTCTTCATTTTTTATTTCAGGCACAGTTGATGTTACTGCAGTGACCCACAACGACAAACAAGGGTCGCGTTTCCTAGTCCGACGCTGGCGATTGACATCGAAATCATTACATTGCCAAAACACTAAAACCTGACAGTCTTACATTACAGCCCCAAACATGTATAACTGAAAGACAAGTTTAGAAGACGACTACGCAAAAAGTATTTAGAAGATTCCTTGCTAGTAATTTTACTATCTAAGAAGGACTGCAACCACCTCTCTCGTGATTAGGGGCTGGGCTCTCTGTCAAACTACACAGCAGCTTGCTGATTTACATTGAAGTGCAGCAATTGTCCTGACAGAGACCCTGTACCAGCCTAAGACTGAAAGAAAAATAGAAGACAAATGGCAGCCGACATGCTAAGCTAACACTCCTCGCGAATGCACTTGTGTGGGTGTTGAAAGAGGTGAGTTAAGGGAGAGGTGGATGATGAGAGGGGAGTTGTTGCGATATGTGAGTGGTTGCGAGAGGTGAGTGGTTGCGAGATGTGGGATGCTGGGAGAGGTGGGATGTTGGGAGAGGTGGGATGTTGGGAGAGGTAGGATGTTGGGAGAGGTGGGATGTTGGGAGAGGTGGGATGTTCGGAGAGGTGGGATGTTGGGAAAGGTGGGATGTTGGGAGAGGTGGGATGTTGGGAGAAGTGGGATGTTGGAAGAAGAGGGCTGTTGGGAGAAGTGGGATACTGGGAGAGGTGTGATGTTGAGAGAGGAGTGGTTGCGATAGGTGAGTTGTTGCGAGAGGTGAGTGGTTGCAAGAGGTGAGTGGTTGCGAGATGTAAGTGGTTGCGAGATGTGAGTGGTTGTGTGAGGTGAGTGGTTGAAGGAGATGTGAGTGGTTGCAAGATGTGGGATATTGGGAGATGTGGGATGTTGTGATAGGTGGGATGTTGGGGAGAGGTAGAATGTTAGGGAGAACTGGGATTATGCGAGAGGTGGGATGTTGGGAGAAGTAGGGTGTTGGGAATGGTGAAGTATTGGGAGAGGTGGGGTGTTGGAAGAGGTGGGATTTTTGGGAGAGGTGGGGTATTGGGAAAGGTGGGGTGTTGGAAGAGGTGGGATGTTGGGAGAGGTGGGATGTTGGGAGAGGTGGAATGTGGGAGAGGTGGGATGTGGGAGAGGTGAGATGTGGGAGAGGTGGGGTATTGGGAGAAGGGGGTGTTAGGAGAAGTGGGGTGTTGGGAGAGGTAGGATGTTGGGAAAGGGGGAATTGTTGTGTAAGGTAATGTAAGTGGGTTTTAAATTTCGTCGCAGCAAGTTCATTAAAAATGGCAATACACATCTTATTACAATAGCTGGAACTGGGAGAGAATTCAGCCTTTGTTAACCATCCCATCATTGACCTGGAGCGATTTCGGGAAACCTATGGAAAACCGAAATCAGGATTTCTGAAAAAGAGGATCGAACCGGGGTCTTCCCGAATGCGAGTCCAGCTTGTTACTGTTCCGCCACCTCCTCACTCGGTACGTGGGTGTTGAAAAAGGTGGGTGTTGTGTGAAGGAGGGGAAGAAAAGAAATACATTGATGTTGGTATACTTAAATACTACGATCTGAGTCAAGAGATCAAATTCGATTCTAGTCCACAGTTACCCTGTGTAACTTCTTCGCTGATGCTTCATATTGTATTGTATCGCATGTACCAGATGTAAAACTGTTATGCTAATGAATGAAGGTGGAAATGCTTACATGAAATATAGGTCTGCCCAGATATTTTATAAGGTTCTAGTCGTCACTAAAGGGTGACATGAAAACAGATATACAGTGATATTGTGGTCTATAAGCTGGCCTGCATAAACACAACAAGTAATAAAACATGCTTACACAAGAAGGTAGAAGTGGAATAAAAAAACTAAAGGCATTGCAGGTGTTTTACAAATGTATCAGTCTTAAGTAAAAATTGACAGAATGTGATACATAGTTTGTCAGTCGTTCTAGAGGTTTTATGAAGTGAGATACAAGAACATGGCAGATGGTGGCATACAAGATAAATATTGTATCCATTAAGCTCTAGAACAAGCAAATGCCAGATGGAAAAAATATGCAAATAGGAAATTAAAGTGTGCATATGTGGCACACATAGCATTACTTTTTCATAAAGGTAACATGAAGTGGATACAAGAGCGGGAATTTTAGGGTATTCAACCTGGCATGTTCTATCTAAGGAGTGCTACCATCGTCACATTAAAGAAATGAAAGTTTACCACAATGGCTAATAATCCTCCATATGGAGTGAGTCACTGGGCAGAGAAATCACCTTAAACAAACCTAGCATATTCTATCTAGGAGGTACTACCATCGTCACATACAAGAAATTAATGCTTAGCACAATGGCTAATAATGCTCTATATGGAGTGAGTCACTGGGCAGAGAAATCACTTTAAACAAACCTAGCATGTTTTATCTAGGAGGTAATACCATCGTCACATACAAGAAATTAATGCTTAGCACAATGGCTAATAATGCTCTATATGGAGTGAGCCACTGGGCAGAGAAATCACTTTAAACAAACCTAGCATGTTTTATCTAGGAGGTAATACCATCGTCACATACAAGAAATTAATGCTTAGCACAATGGCTTACAATGCTCTATATGGAGTGTGACACTGGGGCAAATTAATGACTATGCACAACCTAGCATGTTTTATCTAGGAGGTACTACCATCGTCACATACAAGATATTAACGATTAGCACAATGGCTAATAATGCTCTATATGGAGTGAGACACTGGGGCAAAGTAATGACTATGCACAACCTAGCATGTTTTATCTAGGAGGTACTACCATCGTCACATACAAGATATTAACGCTTAGCACAATGGCTAATAATGCTCTATATGGAGTGTGACACTGGGGCAAATTAATGACTATGCACAACCTAGCATGTTTTATCTAGGAGGTACTACCATCGTCACATACAAGATATTAACGCTTAGCACAATGGCTAATAATGCTCTATATGGAGTGTGACACTGGGGCAAAGTAATGACTATGCACAACCTAGCATGTTTTATCTAGGAGGTACTACTGTCGTCACATAGAAGAAATTAATGTTTACCACAATGGCTAGCAATGATCAATATGGAGTGAGACACTGGGGCAGAAAAATGACTATGCACAACCTAGCATGTTTTATCCTGGAAGTACTGCCATCGTCACATACAAGAAATTAATGTTTACTACAATGGCTAACAAAGTTCCTTGTATATTGTCGGTATGCCTAAGAGGGGAGTTCACCTCAGTTTTTACCATATTTTATTATTTTTATATTTGCACCACACATGTTTTTCTTATATTAGACATAAATTGTGACTAAATTTTCCTCTTAGACAATTTTTGTCTCTCTTATCGTTTTTGCGCAATGAGTCGTAAACATCCAAATTTGCACTTAACGGATTTATGCACGCCACTAAAACCGACTTACCAAACCGAATAAATTCACAGTTTATAACAATGTTGTAGGCTATGATTTGACACGTATAGAAACAAAAAGTATGTAATTTTGTATTTTTTTTTTAAATTGTTGAAAGTTTTAAATTTTCGTTACAAAATTCAGCATTTTTTATTTTATTTATATTTTATTTATTATTATAGTTTATACCGATATCTCAGTTATTTCGATAATATCGTTACGGTGCATATATATAGTAAGGTATCGTTATGTTTAGATACTGAAATAATTTTCGGTATATTATCGATATCGGTACATATAGGATGATTTCGATAATATCGTAAAACCGATAATTCGATATTTAAAACGTACATATCGGTTAGGTTTTCTAATTCTGTTATCGATAACCATCGATATATTGAAATATCGAACAGCCCTATTTAATACTACATGCCCCTATTATCTACCATTAACCTTTTACCTACCGCTAAACTTTCGTCTCTTTTGCTGCTACGAATTTACCAAAAGCTACGTAAGTCTGATGTAAATAGTTTCGATCTCAAATCCAACTCCTTTTTTGAATTTTTGTATTTCTGTATTTTTTTGCAAGGAATGCATCACCGAATTTTTGGAACATATTAACGAATTCTATAGATTTTTAAATGTTTTGTGGTTTTCCGGGACAAATCCCGTTAAATTAAGTAAAACTTTAACTTGAATGTTTTTGAATTTTGGATATGTTATTGTAAAATCTGCTTTTTAATTGTATCTCTGCACTTTTGGTCTAAAGACTTATATTTTCGATTACTAAACTTAATTTATCATTTTTTTCCGTTACAAAAAAGGAAAATAAGTTTTCAAAATTCAAGTGAGATACAATTAAATTTTGCTATGTTAATCTTAGAATTTTGACGTAAATAACTTTTAAATTAACTTTTTTGACACTGTTCTTTTCCATACCCTTCCTGTTTGAGGACACATTCTTAAATTCCTCGCAATATTTTGATTTGCTTTAGGTTCATATCACCATTTCCGTGTTTTGTGTAAGGAACACATCCCCAAAGTATTTGACATCACTAAGGATAAACCCTTTATATATAAATATAGGATGAGTCGGGAGGAAAGGTACATGCTTTGAGGGGTGATAATACTGGTGATTCTGAACAAAATGTTTCTTATAAACATATGCCCATTTCTTAACCGTTTCAGAGAAACCTAATGAAAACAATAAGGAATGGAAAATGTGCAGGTGACGATATATCACGATACTGTTATCTTATGTTTTGTTTAATTGTGTACATTTCCTCACAAAACACGTACAAACACTCCATCAACAACTTCAATGCATTTTGCTGCTCTGATAGACAGCTGCTGTGTTGCTGATCTGAGCTAATTTGTACATTGCTTTACTTGAGAACAAGCATGGTAAATACGAGCAAAAAGTTCCTCTCTTGTGTCCACCCTGCATGTGTACACTTCGCTTTTAAGCCAACCTCACACACAGTAATCCAATGGGGTAGATCAGGTGACCTCGGTGGCCAAGCAACGACTCCGTGGCGAACGACCCAACGCCCAGGATACGTTTCGTTGAGGTACTGTGTCACTGGCCGTACAGAATGTGTAGGAGCTCCGACTTGCTGAAAGTACATACGACATCTTGTTGCCAAAGGGATATCCTCCGAGTATTATGGTAACACGTTTTGAATAAAATCAAGATACCACACTCCATTAAGACGATTATATAAAACTACTGGACCGATGAGTTGATCATCAATAATACCGCACCACACGTTAACTGAGAAACATAGTTGAAAATTCCTTTCTACAGTAGGGTGTGGATTTTCGTCTGCCCATACGTGAGAGTTGCCTGTGATGTTGATTCCGTTGCAGGTAAATGTTGGCTCATCAGTTGACAGAATACGTGGAATTAATCGATCATTGGCAATGGTCCACTGACAGAATTCTTGCCGGTGGACATCTTCTCCTTCACGCAGATATTGTACACTCTGCCGATGATATGGATACAGACCCTGCTCTTGTACTGCACGTATCACTCTTGTTTGTGGAGTATGAAGTTCAGCAGCAGTTCGTCTCGAGCTAGTTGTTGGGCTGCGTTCTGGTACCTGAAGAATGTTCTCAACTTCATTAAGAGCTTGTTGTATGGGACGTTCGGATACAACATTTACGTTGGGAAGCGTACCACGGTCACACAATCCTGCAAACACCCTGCTAAACATCCTGCTATCTGGAAGTCTACAATTAGGAAATAATCGTTCGTACTCACGAATAGCGGTTCTGGAATTCCCATCGGAGAAACCGTAGACAAACATCATGTCAGCATACTCTGCATGTGTGAAGACCTGTGGCATTTTTGACTACACACAACATAAGGTAACAGTATCGCGATTTACCGTCACCTGCACTTATCCCGTTCCTTGTTATTTTCAACAGGTTTCTCTGAAACGGTTAAGAAATGGGCAAATATTTATTAGAAACAGTTTGTTCAGAATCACCAGTACTATCACCCCTCAAAGCAAGTACCTTTCCTCCCAACTCATCCTGTATTTGCTGGTTTCTAAAATATATTATTTTTGAGGTTTTTTTTTTAACAAGGAGCAATGGCGTCTCGTCAGTGTAAGCAAGGCAAGCAGTGCTTGCCCAGGCTGCTTCCTGACAATTCTCTGATTACAATACATATTTCCTTGTAACCTTGTCTCTGCTAGAAGCTAACTATGGATCGTACAAATAGATGTATCTTTTACATATTCCGCTCGGATTACAATGCAGTCAGTTGGAAGATAAGAACTCGTAAACAACCAAAGCAAGCTGTTTAAAAGCGCTTCCAATATCGCTTCCAGTGGGTAGAGTTGCCGCGATAGTATTCAGGAGAATGAAGGGGTTGGGTGGGGTGTCCAGTTGGAAGGAACTCGAGAGGGGATTGGCTACGTAACGCTGTGTTAGAAGCTACGATTGCAGTGCTTCGTCACCGAAGTGATACGAATATAGCCGAACCTAGCAGAATTGATACTTTAGTGGTTTTGTTGCCAGTTACTGTGATTTCAGATAATATATTACCTGTCAAGTTTTGTTACTTAAACATTGATAAAAAACAAGGCGAAGACTGTTTAAATTGATAATAGTAAATTGGAAATTTTATTTTCTATTGATAAGAAAGGTCTCCGGTAATTAGTCCAGTGTCATTAGTGGTTTTCTAATAAACTTCAGTTGGCAACACTGGTCACTGGCAGTTGGTTTTACTACACACAAATCCAATCCAATATGCTGGCAAGTTGCCTTGCTTACCATGACGTGACGCCACTGGATACCTGATACCTTAACAGCTGTCATACAGGCCATTACGATTTTCGTCATGTCAGTTGTTAAACTGGCCGCCAGACTTGTTGCCAAGGAATGCTTTTCTGTCGGTTTCGTTATTTTCTCTCTTCCGTTAAAATATTCCGAGTTTTAAGGTCCCCCCCCCCTTTTCTTTCCCTTTTTAATCGCTAAAATACTGGTACTCGCAAATCTGATTACTAGCTTGCCTTTCAAATTAGGTCACGCATCGCCACTGACAAGGAGCCATACCGAACACAATAGTACCTATTTACTCGTAGCATTTATTAGAAATTCTTGTATATTTAGTTCTGACTGCTACAGAACAATCGGTTTTACTAAGTTACTAGAAAAATTTTGTTATATTTGTCCACAAAAATAATGTGAAAAATAGTTTATATATATATATATATATATATATTTTTTTTTTTTTTCAAATTAATATAGATCGAAACAGTTTACGCAAGTGTAACTTCCTCTTTATTTCTACGAGTCAGCAACAAATCTAATTCCAGCAATTTACTAAATGTTTATTCATATGTTGCCTACTCTTCTGACACTCCTGACTTTAAAGCTTTCATTGCGGAAATGCCTAAGTAAAATATTTCACAATATTACACGTTATGAACCAGCTAAACTTTTGGTTTATCATGAGGGTGTTCTCCGGGTGCTATAAAGTGCAGAGTCGTATACTACGTTGAAGTTCATTCGCTGCACGAGTGCTGCCTGTTATGTTGCACCTACCAATATATATATATATATATATATATATATATATATATATTATAGATACTTTGAAGATTTACATAAAACTGAGACTATGCACATATAGAAAACTATATTGTTATTATATACATATGTGAACAGAGAAAAACCAAAGGAAATATGAAACAAGTAATTGTTACGATATGCAAACAATAATTGGCGTGTTGTGATTGCAGTTCGTGTGCATGGGTGGCACGCCGAAGCGCATGGAGCAGTTCGCCTACTTCATCATGGAAGAGATCGGCCACAAACTACCGACGGGTACTACACTGCTAGACATAAGCCAGTACTCATACCGTTACTCCATGTATAAAGTTGGGCCTGTCCTCTCTGTCAGTGTGAGTATATCTAACTTCTTTCCCGCTACATGAACCTTCCATCAGTTTTGACTCTGCCTTACTTTACTTGTACTTCTATGAATGCACTTCTATCTTCTCATGTATCTAAGCACAGTAGGCCGACTGTGATTTTACTGACGGCATTGCTGGTTCATTGCTGACACACAAAAATTACGGCCTTGCTAGTATGTCGCTGCTGTGGCTAACTGTTGGCAACAAGACATTTGACATGCCAGCTATATGTAGCAGTAAAATGTTTAGTTATAGCTGGTACACGCATTACAAGCCAGCTAATAGCTCCAAAGTAGTACAATGACGGGTCACAGCTGGTAGATGTATGACAAGCCATTAGTACGCCAGCTGGTAGGACTAAATTGATACAATTATGTGCCATAGCTTTTACATGCATGACAAGCCATTAGTAAGCCAGTTGATAACTTTAAAGTTATGTAATGATAGGTTATAGCAGGTAGATGTATGACAAGCCATTAGTAAGCCAGCTCATGGACATTCTGCCGCCGCGGCCCCTTCTACTCATTGGAACAGCAGATTCCTTGTTGCCATTTAAGAGACAAAACCCTTTACGTAAATAAATGAGACGGAAAAGATCAGATGTGAAGGTACTTCGCCTTGTTAAGAAACATAGTTATGTATTGGCAGATGTCAAGATTCCATTAGTGACACAGGTTTGAATACTCTTATTTGCGCAAAGTACTTATAATCCCACATGGTTTTTTATTTTTTTCGTCGAGACAATAACATTTTAAGTATTAACATTATTATTAAATTATTGGTGGAAAGTCTGTACCAAAGTATACTCATGACCTAGATTAGTTTGTTTTAATATCTAACAGTAAATTTTGCGATATAGCTGTGCTAAATGGCCATATTTAGCCATGATGGAGAGCCTGGAAATGGTACTTTCATTGAGTGTTCACAAAGTTATTAATGTCTTTCATGTGTAATAAATTCATAATTTTATATGTCTTCAAAATTGAGTTATTGTTAGACGAACGTGGCTTTCCTCTCAGCATTTTGTGGGTTGACGAGGCTTCTTTTACTCGTCATTGCATTCTTAACAGTCGAAAAAGTCATGTATAGATCGCCAACCTATCTGCAGTGGTTGAACCCCGTCATAAATTGACGTTTACAGTTAACGTCTGTCGGCGAGAACCTCATTAGACCGCAAATTTACCGGTGCTGTTGACTGGCCACCTTATCGACAGTTTTTAGAGGATATGTTGTCAGTTCGGTTGTAGGATGTGGATTTACAATCACGCCAGCTAATATGATACCATCACGTCGGAACCACTGCACACTTCAGTTTGCAAGCTCGTCATCACCTTACCGACACATTTTTTGAGCGATGGATAGTCAGAGGCGGACCTGTGAAGTGGCCACCACGCTCCCCAGACCTGATGCCACCTGATTTATTTTAATAGGAATAACTTAAGTAACTTCACGCCCGCATTACTGATGCCTGTAATATCATTTGCAACACCTCACACATGTTGTGTAATCGCGTCTGACAATCGATTGTTCGTCGCTGTCAGTGTGAAGCGAAGTGGTGGTTGCCACTTTGAACAGTTAATGTAAAATACACGTGGATTGTTTGCAAGGTACACTCTTGTGCAGTTACGGTCTACAGCTATCAGAAGATCTGTGTAAATGTAATACTGTCCTATCGTGTAACGCGCATTCACACACAGCAACTAAACCTTGGTAGCATGACCAGCCTTGCATAGCGTGTTGCGTACCTGGCAGGCAGCAAAGGGCACCCTCACATGATTCCTATCAAACAGTTCACATCAATGTTCTTCGTGAAGGTGATGTGTATTATGTATGTGTATTACATCTTTGAAATACTATAAAAATACCCGAGTGTTAAACACAAATTGGTAGGAAACTACCACTCCTTTTTGTTTTCGATGCTGTGAATGTTTGTACTCCACAGTAGTTGTGCAACAACTTTATCAAAGTAAGCATAAGCAACAACATGATTCCAAGAATCTTTCGTTAATGCCCAGTATGTTTTATTAATTTCAATTAAATATTTTAAATTATTGATTTGTAATTATGGATATCTCCTCTACTTGTTGCTATGCCGACTTAAAATTCTACTCAATTTAATTATTTGTTTTAAACTTAAGATTTTCATTTAATATTCATTATATTGTCTGTTAAGACAGAACTATTTTGCGGTCATACTGATATTGTCACTTGATTATCATGTGAAGTGTTTGTTGGTTTTGGGGAATTTTACAATTTAATTTACTTTATTATCCCGGCCGTACATGCAGACGGCCCACCTTGCCAGCGGCTTGCTGGAGCCACAGGGCTCGCTTCTTTCTACACGTCTCCAGAGTTGTATTTCAAGCCGCTGGTAAGATAGTTTCTGCTGTATTCGCAGCACTCTTACGCTGTACTCTGTACCACCCCACCCCCGTTCAGTTTGTAAGAAAGTGCCTCGCACTATACTTGTAATGTCAGTTGTAACAGGTTTTAATTGTACCTTGTCCCGTACTGTAGGCCCTTCTGGCCACTTCTACACTCGCATGCCATCTCTTGAGAGATTTTTAATCTCCGACGTTAGGGACACGGTCATCGCGAAGCGTCACTTCTTGCCATTATTAAGTTTCACTTGGTGCGCGGCAGACGTGCTTCTGAACGATACCAGTTTTCTTTTATTACGTGTGTAACACGGACACTTGTATCGTCAGGATGTAGTCACTAGATGGCTACTCTAGCCCTTTTCTATTTTGTAATACAGTAGAGCCGTAGTTTCCGTTTATGGAAATGTATATCATTTATTTTTCAAGATTCTTCTTCTTCTAGATGCTACTTTCTTAACTTTCGCCACCCTCAGCTTTAAGGGTGCAAGTGATAGATGCAAGTTTCTAGATGCTAGTCCGAGGTGCGACCTTCAAAGTACTATTTTCAAGATGCCAGTTGTCAGTTGCCAGTTCCAAGTATCAACTCATTTCCCTGTCAAGTTAACGATGTTCGTGGCTTGGCTGAATTTCTCCAGTCTGCTATCCAGGCAGACTGAATTGACCATGGCGTTATGTCAACTCGTAAATTAACATGGCGATACGTAACTGCTTCACGGACTTTCTTATTCTTTTATATTGATTATGGATACTGCAATGACGGCAATGCGTCGTTTGTTATTATCTTTCTCAACATTCAACATAAATGTGTTTGTTTCATTCAATATAAATAAAAGGTAACTTAATGTAATTGTTATATTATGTTTTATTTTAATATTCAACTAAAGTTTGTTTGTAAGGGGCCCCATTTATATAAAAGCAACAATTTCTAAAATTAATAGAATTTTATGTGCAAACTTAACCACTAATCAATTGTAAAATTTAGTCTTTAAATTTTTATATAAAGGTTTCTGGTACTTGAACTTATGATTTATTTATTTTTTTAACATACTTATCCTCTGGAAATTATTCATTCAATTTTAACTGTAGCGTGAGCTCAACATGAGCAGCAATCATATTTTGTGTCCCGCTCCCTACCAGCACACATTTCAAGAGTACATGTAATTCCTATGGTAGCAGACTATAAAATAAAACATAATATAAAAAGGAAGGTCCGCGACATTACTGTCCGACATTAATAATATGTACATTTCTTACGCTATTTTGGATAGAGAATCACGTCACTGTGTTTGCACCTGTGGAGACGGTAACATGAACTAAATGAAGCAGTCCAGCAGAAATATGCCATATTTTGCATGAAATGAAATTTTGAGTATATAGTTTTGTTTTAGGTGTCAAATAAAATATATGTGTCTTTTAACAGAAAATTCTGGGTGACATCGGCTATCTGTTGAGCATTTTATGATATTCAAAATGGTGGCTAAGATGGTGTAATATGTTCTGAAATTGCAATACAAATATGTGTAGGTCAAAATCTGGTATGGTAATACATATTTTAGGTGTGCAGAATCGTAATATTAGCCTATATATTGCGTAAAAACATTATTTAATTATATAATCGTATTAGCAAAAATAGACCTGTATAAAGTTGTAAAACTTAAATTTCTATGTGGTTATTAAACATTTTTGTATAAATAAACTTGTTTTGTGGTTCCATGCTTGAAATTTGGCTGTGCAGTATATGTAGGTGCATGTCAGAAGGGGGAAGTCTGATTCATAAATTTTTAAGCCTAATAAAAGCCTATATTAGTTATATGAAATACTTAATAATTTTCCTATTAATGTTTTATGTCTTTCGGTTATAACATTACTAATTTTGTTAATGAATAACTGAACATGATGTAAATAACTTGGATAGCATCGATAATATATGACAAAGAAATCTTACAGCAAATCAATTAATACATGCATATTAACACTACAAGTCCATTAAAACAGAGGTAATAGGCAAGTATATTCTTACCAGAACTTAGGAAGTATTATTGCATTCCAAATCGCTGCAGGCACAGAATAATGTGCAAGTAAGTCTTGAAGAATAGCAACTACACTTTGAATATTTGCAAGGAATTAGTTTTGTACAGCCACATTTCACCAGCTTCAAAATATAATCAGAGGCGTAAGCAATCCCGTCTGGAACTGCAATAGCGACGAGTGATTTGTTCGCTTCATCCTTTGACCAGCCATTTTCTACTGGATCTAAGGTTATAAATTCAGGTTTGGTTCTGATCGACATAAACAAGCTTGAAAATGTGCTCGTTTAACATTTTCAAAAAACGCTGTAGTAGTTGGAGGAAGTATACGTAGGTTTGGAGCAGTGACAGAACCTGTACTAGCTTTGCTCGCCCAAACTTTTACACGGGTTTCTGACATTTTTTTTACATCCACGTTGACCATAGCACACCGACATGAAGTTTGTTGCCTGCTCTACTACATCATTCATTTCTGCTCTCTCAACTCCAAGCAAGGAGAGTGATAGTCCTGATCGAAGTACCTTCATAACCTTGCCTTTGCCTATTCCAAAGTAGCGCGCGACAGTGTCACATCCTGAAAGTGCATGAACATGCTAAAATTCTGAAATGACAGAAGAATGTATTTTTACTCTTTCTACAATATCCACAACAGTCCTTTCTTGTACTGGTGATTCCATTAACACGCAAACGGAAATATTGTACTCTTGATAGAAATGCAAAAGAAGAACCAATACATCAGTGTCATCTGATATAACATTTATGACTTCAGGGTTCTCTCTTAAAACTGCTATCATTTGTTGAATGATAATTGTGTCAGCTTCTTCATGTGCTGTGTGCAAATCCTCTCGCTTCTGGGTGACACTGCCCGTTGATATTTGATAAGGTGTGTTGTCCAAACTAGTAATGACAAGTTTACTTATCACATATTTATGGAATGATTTGTCGCCACAGAGATCTTCACAGATCAGTCCAATCAACTGCTTTTTGTTTTCAGCAACTGTTAGAACAACTTTTTAAGGTGAAAGCGGTGCATTTTCTGTCATTTTATACACTCGACTAGCAGATGATGACCTTGTTCCCCTGGTTGCAGATTTTGTACTGTAGTCATAGTACTGATCAAATATTAGGTACACCTCACTTCTCTTCAACTTGAATTTAAGTAGATGCTTGAGAGTGGAGGTGAGTGTTGTGACTGTTCCTTGGTTTAGCCAGTGACCAGTCCACAAACGAGCCGTTCCATCTATGACGATTATATCCTGTTTGAGTATTGTTCTAGTTAACACATTTACTTGTAGCATATTTTTAATCTTTGCTTTTACTTTAACTATACACATTTTTCCTTCCTCTGTAAACATTGGTGTTGGAACATGTGTTTTGCTAATATCTATTTCACGAGAACTGGCCTGGATTCCAATAATCCTTGAATAGATAACATTAGGGTCTGGTATTCCTTTTGAATTTTTCACAACACATTTGTTTTTATCGGCTATAGAAACTACTTTCTTTGCAATTGTCTTGTGAAAACTTTCGGGTAAACCTTGTTCGAACTCTTTCATCAGTGCAAGTCCAACGTCTAGAGAATTTTCTACATTCACCACTGCTCGAGCAACTTTTCCACCCACTATAGTTAACAGTCCATCAGCATGTTGTGTCGCATTAAGAGGGTTGATGCATAACTCCAGTTTCTGTCGAATTACTTCTCGGTCCATTTTATCACTAAACACTCTACTTTTTCCTTCCTCTTTGTGTCATATATGAATGGCATCCTTAGTACCTTCCACCATATGAAACAAGATATTTTCTAACTGGCATGAAATATGAAGGCTTAGAGCCCAGGTTTTCAGAGTTTCTGGCTTTAAGGTAATCCCAATGATTCCTCCTTTACCATGCCCATACCTTACAAAAGTAGTCCCTATATACATCATATAATTTTTTATTTCCATGTACCGATTACATCACTTTACATAAACACTTTTTATATATATAGGCTGTTCACTATAAACTGTGCACTCAGCAGAACTTGTAATTAATTAAAAATATGTTTTATTGAGCCAATAGATGTTAACTTTTGAGACTATTGAAACTTTTACACTGGTTTTTAGATACTTGGAAGTTTTCATATTAAAAATAGTAAAGATAATTGCAAAACGGCACAAAGAAAACTTTATGCAGTGCTCACTTTATCGCGAACGGCCTATAATGGAAGACATCCCACTCACATAAGCAAAGCTTGTGTGTGAGTGCTACTAGACAAATTATTTTCTATAGCTGCGGTTAATTATCTAAGAAAACTTGTAATCTAATATAAATTAATTTGAGAACGAAAATTGAATGCTGCATGAATACAAAAAAAAATAGTTTTTGAGGGATACAGATTGTATTTAACAATTTGAAATGTAAAGAATGAGAAAATAATTAACTTCAGTAAAACTACTACTTAAAGATTTAAGACAACTCATCGCCAGTTAATTTATTTAACCATCGATATATATATATATATATATATATATATATATATATATATATATATATATGTATATATATATATATATTGTTTATATTTTAATTTTTTATTTTTTCAGGAAGAATCGCTACAATTTTTGAAAGCAATAATGTGGATTATCTTTGAGAAATTGTTTCGTGAACTTGGGGAATTGGTAAATTTTGGTTTAAATTATATCGAGTAGGATATATATGAGATACCGTACATACTGTACTGTTAACTTTTTGTCCAAGAAATTGACTAATATGGTTCTAATATACAATTTTCTGGTACTGAATACTCTCAAACAACTGAAAAGTTCTTTTGATAGATGGTTAAAAGCCTTTCTAAACACAGTTCGTGAAATAACTTTTTGTATTAAAATTAGTGACTTTATTGCCGTTTTGCTCACATCCCCACGCTAATAAACCGTACAGCAGAACAAATTGAATAATGGCTACATAAACAATTCTTTTAAATTCAATTGATAAAAAAGATCTAAGATCCAAAAATTTATATATTGTTTTACGAATTTTTTTAGTTAAGTAAGAAACATGCATGTCCAATTTTAAATTACAATCTAACATAACACTTAAATACTTTGTTTTCTCCACTCTTTCTACGACGTTATATTTACAGTTAGCATTTAATTGTCTACAGTTATGTGTTTTGAGTTCTTGGTGTTCCTTTGGTTGACCAGATTTGTTTGCAGAAAATGATATGCACTTTGTTTTAGTTACATTAAGAGAGAACAAAATTTTATCTAATATATATTTCACTTTAATTAATTCTTCATTAGCTATATTAAAAACTGATGTCCATGAATAAGATGAAAAAAGAATCACAGTATCATCTGCACAAGATATTAATTGACCATTTATGTCTATGTTGCACAAATAATTTATGTAAACAAAAACAGAATTGGACCAAGAGTACTTCCCTGCGGGACTCCTGTGTTTATTCACATTGAGTTTCCAAGCTTATTGTTTACTTTAGCACATTGTATTCTCTCCAAATACCGTTCCATTCATCCGGATTATGTCTCATTATATACTGGCCTTTCATAAAGTATTGGCGAACATCTGCAGGCAGCACAATCATTGACTGATAGTAATATGTGGCATATCTTACATAGTGTACTTGGCCAGCAGAAAAGAAGTAAGGTAGCACTTCTCTTAATGTTTCAAGATATAACATACACTCTCCTTCTCTTTCAGCTCTTACAAACGTCATCATAATGAACACTGGTTCGATTAGGATATCAACCCGTAGTTTACTGGTTCTGCTTTTTGCTGCAAGTTCACTAAGAACATTAAAGAGATAGTTTTTGCTTGTGATCTTATTCTCTATAACTGTATGTCTCAAAAATAGGACATCAAAGTGTGCAAACCATCAAGTCGAAGAATTATATTCTGAAAATGCTCTGATAATGCCCCCTTTATGTGTACCGATACAGTTGTAGGTCAAATGTACAAGTAACAAACTTCTGTCCAATTTGATGAACGAGCTCTTGGCATCGATTGAAAGCAGTGAAGAGGGTATCCGGTTCAGAAGGTATTATGTCAATAAGGGGAAGATAAACTCGTCTAGTTTTATTCTTCACTTATTGACCCTGTTTCCGGCGTAAATATGTGTTGTATCCATTGACTTCAGGATGCTCTGGGTTATTAGTTACCTCTTTCATAAACTGAAAATCAAGAGCACCAGCTCTTATGCTGGATATTGTCTTGTGACAGAGAAGTTTTGAGTGCAACACTGATGTCTGTGCTTCCTTCTGAGGCATGTTTGGTTTTTTGGGGCCATTAAATCGGTGAATTGGAACATCGTATTTAATATGTTTTGCCATGTCAGTTTTCGATATGAACTTAAATGTCTCTGCAGAATTATCATAAGATTTCGCAGATTCTTCTTGGGCTAGAAGTACTACGAGTTAATGAGTGGTACGTTTACCGTTTTGGGATGACATTTTAGCATCAAAGTTATCTGCGGCAACTTGAACCATGCCATTCGCTGCATCAAAAAGTCCTGACATATTGGCATATCCTACAACTGCTGTTGATTTCTTGAACCTCAACACTTCGTCATAAGAACATGTGATTCCAAACTCATGCATCAGCTGTATAAGGGCTTCGTGTCGCTTATGCCTAAGGCTATTTGCATATTCATTGTGAAGTTTCTTTTTGTACTTATAACAATATTACCAATCAAAATTGCTGGAAGTGAATTGTTCAGTTTGTCAGAAATACTATATAGTAACTTCATTAAAGTATTACTGATTTGTTCTGAAGCAATGTCTATATTGGCTGTACTTATATAATTCGTGCTTTCCTTTGGAAGGGATTGTATTTCTGTTGTTATTGTCTTGCTTACCACTGAAATGGCATTTTCAATATCATCTTCTTCACTGTCCACAAATTTTAGAATTTGTCTTGCTGTACTTTTAAAAATAATTATGTTGGAACACATGGAGAACTGAGGACAACAATATCACTTACAATTTTTGCATATATTGCTTTGGTTAGCTGTTTTATTGAGAGTTCACTCCTTCCATTTTGCTGGTATATATCATACAGTTCTACAGATGTCTACATTGTTGACTTATTATTAGTCACTTCATTGATGACAAAATCTAACTCCACGTCATATTTACCTTCACTGCTTTCTGTCCTTGTAGCTAATTGAAAGATTTGGGGACATAAAGTTTTATATACAGTTAACATGGTATATTGCATCTGCAGCATCAAGGTCACTCAGTGATCCCAAAACACGCATGCTTACACTATACGGCCATTAACCTTTTCGTATTTCGCACACTTCAAGAATAGAATCTTTGAATGACTCTTTAAGCCATCCACATCAGCTTCTTTACATATATATAGGCTGGCCGCCAACATGATGGATTTTTTTCATCCAAGATTACTTTGTATTCTTCAGCAAAAAATATGCAATGTTCTTAAATGAGAATAAAGAATTAACATTTTTCCTGGTTTTACTTTTTTTTTGGGGGGGGAGATCTCAAGGTCACTTTTTCTTGACGCTTCTGTAACGGTCTTTGGCCCGCAGGCAACTCTCTAAAGACCGCTACAAATGTTTAAAGACAGAGGGTAATCAGGTAGAGTATAGAAAAATTCTCACTAGCTTGAACAAAGGCAACAGCCCAATTCTCAACAAGTCGCAAAAAGCAAATATCAACAAAATTTAAAATTTAAAATAAATTCAACAACTCAAAGTTCAGCTAAG
>PNEQ01038885.1:0-44019 GCA_003012365.1 Medauroidea extradentata | reverse complement strand
GGTGCGAGTCAGCACACGATTGGCCCAAGTACCCAGCCAATCAGAAGGTCCACCAGGAGAGAGCCAGGATTGGCTAACCACCTCGGCCAATCAGGAGCAAGCAGGTCTGTGATTGGCCGACGGGCCCAGCCAACCAGGAAGCAGCCACCCAGACACCAGGGTATATAAGGACCTGCAACTCTTACATCTGCCAGTTGGTCTCCGACTCCGACTACCTGATGATGGCAGCTGCAACGACTGCCGAAACGTCGCAAGACAATCTTCAGACGCGGCTCACACCCACAAGCCAAGAAAATACTACACGACGAGTTTAAAACAACTACAATAGCTTGAAGTTCTTACCCAGAATGGTGCACCTGGACCAGAATTCTCTTTGTCGATCATTTATCTGCGATAGTCATTTCACTTTACTGGAACATTAAATTTAATTCCCTGCAAGCTCTGTCACCCAGGGTTTCGCTTCCACCACCTGGTATCGTTAACAGTCACGTACACATGTGCCGCGCTTCTCAGCTTCAGCCACCTACGGGATTCGTGAGTGGGGTCCGCTTAACCTGCACACGAATACATTCATTGTGCGAGTCAAAAGGGAGCTAATAAATTACAACAATTCATACAGCGAATGAGTTATTTCGACCATTGCCACTTATTAGCACTTATGGACCTACCAAACCAGCACGTTCAACATTCTCAACCCAACATTGACATGGAGGACCTAGATGGGGCGTCGATACAACGGAAATAGACCTGCAGCCTGCATCAATGCACCGAGCAGCTGGCAGTTTGGGTGTTTTGTTTTCCCGCCATAACCCAAATGGTGCCATGTTAATGGTGCTACGGCACCTTTCCCCACTGTCCTTGCCCAGATCACGACATCAGAATGTTAAAAATTAGGCGGAACTTGACCATGCTTCCTATACAAAGTGTACGAAAAGAGTCTCCCATTACTCAACTGTCAACATAGCCCTCCAACTGCCCTTTGTTCTACTCTTTGCAGCCACTTGCTAGGTGTGGGCAGCAAAAAGCCATTTTACCAAGTCGTTCCCTTTATCACACTTGTATTTTTTCCGTTTGGGTGGCACTATAGAAGCAGCTGTGCACACTACATAATGTCGGGAATATTGTAAAAGAAAGGAACTCGACTAGGTGTTCTCGGTAAAGTGTTGGAAAACAATCATCCATTATTCAGTTTCCCCATGTTTCTTAGTCTGTGTGTGTACCAATGTTTGGAATTATCTGTGCACTACATGCATTATAAGCAAAATAATTATTATTATCTACACTTGCATGCTTGAAACTAGTACTTCGTACTTCATAATGTAAGATGCAAAATTCAGTACTTTGGGGGTTGGGCAAATAATCTGGCCTTAACTGGAAACTATCAAATCTATTAAAGAAAATTAATAAACCATCAGTAGAGACAGGAAAATTTCGCAAATTCAATGACCTACAGGCTAGAATCCAATGCACTATTCATACTCAAGCCTGGTATATTCGTTCATTGTCTGGTGTTCCACTGAGTAGCAGCTAGTTAAATAATAGTCGGGGCTTGAGTAGGCATAGGATAGTTCATTCTAACATGCAGGTCATTTAATACGCGAAATTTTCCTATCCCTAACCATCAGTAATATTTTCCTACATGGAGAGGATTCGGAGTGAGAATTTTGGTCGAGTGAGGATTTGTGTTGCCATGTTATGACATCACGGCCCCGTCTGCTATGTTGGATGACCTAGACCTTCACATCAAGGTCACCAAAGGTTAAATTTCCAAATGTTTCCAAAATTTCGAAAAAATTGGGGAAAAAATACAAAAACATTTTAAAATTTTATAAAAATATGAATAATTAAAATTAATTTTAAAAAATAATTTTAAAAAATATAATATTTTTTACTAATATATTACCTCCGTCTTGTTTCTGCCAACCATATTGTTTATTGAATCCATATTGAGGTTTCTTCTGAGTCTTCCGGAGTTGTTTCGGTTTTGCTTTTCATCCGAACACCGAATATATTTAATAAGTAACATTTAGTAAAAATTGTTTTACATTAAAATTTAATTAATAAAAAATTTATATAACAATTATCTAGATAAAAAAGTAACCAACACATCTTACCCAGACGAGCTACAACGATGCACTAGCACCCTTGACCACTTTTAAATTTATATAATATTTTACAACTCCCTTCCTCTTCCCTTTCCCTAAATTGTTGTTAGTCACATGATGGATTCCCTCCCCATACCCACAACCTACCACCATACCCATTCCCCAACTTCATTCACCCAACATTCTCATCATTCCCTACCTCATCCACTTCCCCATCTCCTTCCAATCCACATACCACCCTCCCCCTATTCTAGTTTTCATCTCGACCATCCCTCACCATCGTTCTTGTCAGAACATGTCACCCACTCCCCTACCTTCAGCACTACATGTGTATATATGCAGCATTTCCTCTGCTCAGCAATGCTATGTATAATATCGTAATACCAATATCCTTACAAGTTTTATTTTTCTATCATAACTACCATTCTGCATATTTAATGTAATTTGTGCAGAATTTAATTACAATACATATCGAACACTATGTGCAAAAACACACTAATTTTCTAAAATTTGAACTTAACTTTACAATATGTTACCTACGTATTGCTACACGGAAAAAACCTTGGATCCCTCTTGAAAACAGTCAGTAGTAATTTAACAATAACTTCATCTATAGCACTTAAACTTATATATGTAATAGCTTTAATCTACAACAAAAACTGAGCCTTTGTACACTCATAATCTTCAAGTAATTGTATTGCAATCTTTAACACAAAGCACTCGCAGAAGAAGCGACACCTACAACACAGCTACAGATGATGCTATCATTCTCGATAATGACCCAGATGTAGACGAAGTGGTGGCCAATGTAGCTGAAATGGGAGCGAATTTTGGCGAAAAGTTCATCGTCATGGTTGAAGTGGAGACGAACATAGACGAACAGCTTGTCAACATGGTCGAATTGGTGGCGAACGTGGGCGAACAGCTCATCGTCACAGTCGATGTGGAGGCTGACATGGACAAATAGCTCGTCAACATGATCGTAGTGGTGGCGAACATCTGCGACCAGCTCACTAACATTGGCGAACACCTCAAGAACATGGGCGAACAGCTCACCATTGCATCCAAAGTAGTTGCGAACATCGGCGAACATTTCGTCATTGTGCCCGAAATGGGGGCGAACACGGTTAAAGTCGTAACGAACATTGGTGAATGGCTTGTCCTTGTGGCCGAAGCGGTCAACAAAATCAGCAGATTACTTGTAATCAGCAGCAGAGAATTTTGAGGTTTAGTTGAAGCGACGAACGATTGGAATCCATCATCTAGAGTGGATGCATATATTCAACGTATCTTTAAGACATTTCTCGATTTCTGCATCTGCTATCCATGAATTGTAGCGAGCTGGGAAACCCCACCACTTGACATATGACAGTCCATTTCGTCGCCTCAGAACTTTCACCACCAAATACAAATTAGGTATCTTGGTATGCAGGATTTCTTCTGTGTAGTATCCACCACAAATTTGTACTTTGTCTAAATCTTCGAGACAGTATGTTGTTTGTTCCGATTCATGTACATGTGTCACACGGAAAAGTTCTGGGCTCCAATTTTCAGTGGATCGTTTTTCGAACACACCCTTTTGTTTGGAGATAAGCACAAGGTTGCCAACTTAAACTTTTCGCTTGAAGGGATCCTTCTTCCTGTTTGGGTAAACAGTATGAAGCAAAGTGTTGTCCTTAACATCGTCTGGCTTTATGTGTGTGGTAGAGTGAACTTTGGCACGCGAAATCAACGGGCGAGGAAGAACGCATTAATATGGCTGGAGGCAGGAAGTGTGGTAATGTGCAATAGGGTGGCCATTGTTGGACATGGGGGAGGACAAAGGAGCAGACAACGTAAGGAGAATAAACTGGTACCATCATTGGCAGGGTAATCTGTAATTACACTGTAAACTTATTTACTAATTTTTCTCAGTGATTTTTGATTAATGACGAGTTTAGTTTGAACATTTCCTGCGCGCTCGAAGCCATGTATTAGCTGGCTGCGAACAGACCAAAAATTACTGACGAATTCACCCAATCTTTATCAGTGGAAGTAATCCAACACGCATAACATCGGCCAGTATTTATCAGTGCCTTGGCTCCAACACATGCTTCATCAGCTATGTGATACTGTAATGAATACCTGCGCACAGAGAGCGCTACCTGTAAGCAGACACCTGAACTACGTCATCTCTAACTGGTGAGAAATTCTTCTTGAAAAGCCTGTTACGAGACTTGCGGCGGAAGAGATTTTGCATTTATGGTTGCCTCTGCATGTATCCCACAGTTTCCAAACCCATCAACACAAATGTGTTGTAGATTGACTTTTTTTTTTGTTTTTCGTTTCTGGTGAAAATTTGTCAGTATTCGTCTACTAAATTTCGTCAATTTCTAGGTTATGTGATTAACAAAATTAATTTTAATCGAAATTTCGATCAATGACAATCTAAAACGAAATATTACCAAATATATTAATATTACCCAGATTTCAATATGTGTAATGGTTTGCACAGGATATATTGTGCCGTGAACGTCGATTTTGCATCTCAGAGCCACATGCCCTACGCCCTCTTAAGAGACACTCTGTTAGTGTTTTATGTTATTTATGTACTATAGTTTTACTAGTTTTGTCGATATAAGTTTAACTTGAAGTGATATTTCCATAATTTTACGTTATAGTAGTGTGTTTGTGTTTTATATTAAATAAATTAACTTATTTCTACAGAATGCTGTGTAGTGCTAACAGTAGTACACGAAATATTGAGGTAGTTTAAGACATATCAATGTGTTTTAGCAGCGAATATCTTCTGCATGCGCAGCGTTTATTAATTTCTCACGAGTGCTTGTTTTGTAGGTCTAAATATTTTAAACGTGTTTCAGTATTTACAGACATGTAATTCCTTTTATTAGTGTATATACCATGCAAGGTTATATAATATTATAGTAAAACGAATCAGTTTATTACAAATGATTTCAGTGCATGTTTACTTGACATGAATATAGTTAGTTTTATAAAAAAAGGTAGCACTATTATTATTTTTAATTAACTTGCTGGCAAACCAGTGTGTGTATCCCTAGCTAGCTGCAACTGAGACATACATGTTCTAAGAGGGGAGGATTGTTAAGTCTTTTGAGGAGAGAATGTTTAGATTTGTTACAGGAAGTCTGATCCAAGTTCTGGAGGGTGCATCAAATGAACACCTGCTACCCATAAATTATGATTGTTCACAGTTTGTTTCTTCTATGGCTGTTCTGTTAGTTTTCTTCAGATTGTGGTAGGAAATATCTGTATGTACTCGGTGTTATAGTGTGTAAAATAAATTTTTCTCTTAAAATCAAATATTGTGGTAATTGTATGATGCTAGATAGTTTGGATAGTATACAGATAATGCAGTGGCCTAGTGGTTAGGCCACTCGCCTGACACAATGGTGTTTCGGGATCATTTCTTTCTAGGGTTAGCTCAATTTTTTTTTGTTTGTAGGAATCAAGTTGGTTGCTAAATATTGATTGATGGATTTTCTCGTGAGTAACCATCACCTCTGCAATGTAGGAGCTTAATTCATAATACATGTAATAAATATGACTTTATTGATTGTAGGTAAGGTAATTTGCATTCTCGCCTTCTCATGTCATGCCTTGGGTAAGCAAATGTAGTCAGACATTAAATCTGTACTTTTAAAGCAGTTTCCAGATATACTCTCTTACTATAATTAGTACTTAGATAATGTTTGTTGTGCGATCATGTATTCGTTCCCTGGCAACTTTAAATCAAACCTGTTGGAAATATTATACATCATAAAAGTACGCTACTCCACCTGTCGTGGTCTAGACTGATGTGATATTTGAACACTTGTCTAACTACTGCTGGAATAGGTACTGTGCTGTGTCTAATAGTTGACTCGTGTCTCACCTTACTTTTTCTGGGTTTTTTCTATGTCTGAGTCTATTGATGGTTTACAAACATCAGCCCGTAGAGCGAACAGTATGCTTGCTAACTTTTCACTCCTACCACAAATACTACTGTATATCAGGGGTGTGTTCAGTTGTGGTTATCTGAGTGACCACCGCGAGAGTACATCTACAAGTTGACTGACTACATGGTTGTACTGCGATTACAGGATAGTTGCTAGCACAAGGCTACATTTCTGTACACTGCCCACCTGCGTATACACCTGAAGTGATTGCTAACGTGAATGTGAGGTGATAACTGTGTGTATGGTTGTTGGAATTTTATTTAATTATTATGTATATGCACTATTGTATGGTTTGTGAGATGAGCATGGTTTGTGTGTGTGTTTGTAAGTTAATTAATGTACTATTATCTTATTGAATCTATGTATGTATGTGTGTGCTTGTAAGTTAGTGTATGTATGTAGGTATGAATGTATGTAGGTGTTCTATAAAAATTCTAGTGAATATTTTATATAATAAAAATAGATAATTACAGTGAAGATGATGTGAAATGTGCAAGAGAAACACCCACCTCGGAAGACAGCATCCAAATGACAACAAAGTCAATGTTTAGTGGGGACATACACTGTTGACCAGAATAGGGGGGAGTGTTTTTTACTGGTGATTCCTCCAGCCAACATCAGTCGAGCTTCGGAAGTCTAGAGGAGAGGATGTCTCTAGGTGAGCCTGCAGGGAAGAGAGGGGGAACTTATGCTTTAAAGTTGGAGGGCAGAAGCTCCAGGGTATGACAGAGTGAGGGGGTTAGCAGTAAACATAGAGTGGAGAGGTATGCTAGAAGAATGGTGGAGGGGTAGTACAAGGGTTATGCTATAAAGATGGATGGGAGTATATCATTAGGGAAGGTGAGGAGATTTTGAGGGGTATGCTTCAAGACAGGGGTAGGCTAGAGAGGGTATGCTTTAATGCAAGGGTTGGCTGGAGGGAGGGGTAGGGAAGGCTACAGAGGGTATGCTATATTGCTATATGGTGGGGGTATGCTATAAGTCAGAGGGAGGTTAGATGAGTATGCCATAAGGATAGGGAGAGTGTGCAGGGGTATGCTGTAATGTGAGGCTACAGGGGGTATGTTTTAAGTTAGAGGGAGGAAGTAAGAGATGCTATAATGGTGTGTCATTAGGAGAAGGTAGGATAGTGTACAGGGGTATGCTATAAGGTAGAGGGAGGGTAGAAGGGTATGCTATAAGGTTAGGAAGAGGATACAGGGGGTATGCTATAATGGTTAGATATGCTGTAGTGTAAGGGACATACACTTCCCCTCATGGCAGTTAGGCACAACTTGTACCAAAAGGGCCCATCCCCTCATTTACCCTCACTTCCCCCATCCCCTCCTAAGGGCGGGGCTTAAGCTCTCAGCCAATCACAGGCCTCATGGCACTTAGGTGCTTTTAGTACCAAAAGACCCCGACATCCAATCACAGACCAGGACACACACCCCTAATGACCCTGTAAGCCAATAGCCGCATTTGGGGGAGGAAGGCCAATGCTATTCGAATGAACCTTGTGCTGGTTTTGCTCCTAGTTGCACTAAGACATACATGGGGTCCCTACTCGTATGCAATTTGAGGTTATCCACCACTGCTATTTTTGTAAGGGTGGAAGGTATCAACCAGAATTTGCTGTTGGTTTGCAGATCCCAATTGCAATAATCAATGCTGATGATGTAGTATTTCTATGTCAAATAGTTTCCTGTATTTTCGGGAAATTATGTATTAAAATTCGTTGTTCAGAGGCCCATATTGCCCTTACTATTGTGTTTATGTGTACACTGCAAATATTTTTTTCGTCGCCATTCTTTGTGAGGAACATGCATGCGGAGTTTGTCCACCTATTTAAGAAAAATTCTGTATGTATTTATACATACAGAATCTCCAGAAACTGCCAGATAATAAGCACACTAGGGGTATTCTGGGCGAAATTTGAGACGAAAATGTAGGTGACAACTTTTTTCATACACAATGAAGCAACCCCGTACATAGGTAGGTGTGAGTTCCCTCTTGCGCTCAACAACTTACATACTACTACTGGGTGTAGGTTCGAGTCCCGGCCAGTTCAATTGCTTTACTTATTTTTTATTTTTGTTTTATATTTTAGTTTATGTTATAAGAATACCAGGGCATAAAGAAACAAGTATTGTATGACCAGTTATAACTGTTAAATTAAGTTATTTACTAGGCCGTCATCATAAATTTGATGTATATTTTTCTGCAACATCACACTGAAAGAATGTTACATGTGTAAGATGACAGCAGTAAGTGTGCTGGTAGAACTTTAATGTTTGTCAGATTCCCATTACCAATGTGGTCATTTGTATTGGTATCGAAATAATGTGATACAATGCTCTTATCAAATTTAATGCACAGATAATTTTTAAAGTGTCAAATGTTAACTGATATGGAAAACCCTTGCATAATACTCAGTAAATCCATAAGTAAGTTAGAATAATATGATTTTATTGTGTTATAAACTTAAGCTAAAAGTAAAACTTATTTGGAATACCCCTTGTCGGAAACGTTTTACCATAGACTTTTCGCGAGAGATTACACAACTAAGTATCGTTAGTTATGTGCTATTATTTAATAAAGAAGGCATAATGCAACATTAAGCATAAATTAACTGGTGGTAGATGTTTGTCAAATACCAGAATGCCAAATCAAGTATTCTATACTAATTTATCACAAATAATTCAATTGTTTGGTCAGCCCTTCATCGTCAGCTGTAAGTCCTCTGAAGGCATGTTACACTTGTGACTAGAGCAGTAAGTTTTTCACATTAATTCTACAAATGTGGACAATTTTAATTGATGTCAACTAAAAGTGATAAAATTGACTGTTAAGACACACACACATTTCAGTATGTAAGTCAATAGAATTTATGTCAAGAACAACATATATTGAAAACCAAATAATGTACTTGTACAGATGCATAGTATGTAGCAATTCTAGAGCAACTGGTCGAAATTTGCTCCATTAGTGGCAATGCACATTTCATGGTGGTGTACCAAACATCTCTGAATGTTCAGCAGTGTTTCCTGGGTGACTGCAACAACACCAGCTTGTATGCAGCCTACGAATTGAAACATATCTTCAGGTTAGTTGTCATTGTACACTACAGACTTCATATGGCCCCATAAAAAAATAAATAGTAGATTAAAATCTGGGGACCTTGCTGGATATATCACGGTCAATCCAACTGTCAGGCCATATGGCATTCAAATATTGGTTCTCAGCCAGCCCTCGATGTACTGGTGTCCCATTGTGATGAAACCACATCTGTTGACATAATTGAAGTGGAACCTCTTCCATGGGTTCTGGAAGTATGTCACATAGGAACATAAGTTACATGTAAGCATTTAGTCTGTCAGGTAGTAAATACGGTCCTAAAATATGATTTCCTAAAATACCAGCCCACATGTTTACTGACCAGCGCTGACGGCAACGAGGGTTCGCAAGAGCCATTGTTGATATTTAACACATTTTCACCAGTGAATGTGGACTCATCACTACACAGTACTAACGAAGTAAAATATGGGTCCTGTTGATGTTGTTTCCAAAGACACGTGCAATAGTCAAGTCCCAGTTGGTGATCCACTGGTCTTACTGTTGCGCCCTTGTGAAGAGAAAAGGATGTAGATCTTCCCCTAGTAGAATGTTATGCACAGTTGAACGAGACAGTCCTGTTCGTCGCGAAATGTTAGGGTGCGTCAACTCTTGAGAATTTTGCTCAAGCAAGCCGAATGAGAGTGCGGCGAACAGGAGTTTGTGCGGTAAAATGGACGTGTTTCGTCGCACAGAACAAGCATTCGAGCTTGCTCGCATACAACCCGAACGCTATCCCTCGAAAGTCGGTAAAGTGAACTTGATCAAAGGGCTGTGCTTGCTCAGTGTGGACGGTGTGAGAGACTGCTCGAGCTGTTCGGACTGTGAGCTGTGTCTGGACACTTCATTATCGGCAGATCAGGCTATTAAACAATGGATTTGAGTAATAAAAATGTATTGCACTTATTCATAAATATGAAATGTACTCAACATTGTGTAACCCGAGATATGCAATGTATTTTAATCGGAATAAAAAGCATGATGCGTGGGTAGACATTGATAAAGTTATCGGTTGCCCTGTAGAAAAGGCAAAGAAGAAAATGGAATGTTCATTGGAAATTTACATAAGAGAAAGGGCTAAAGCAAAATCTGTAGACATTGATACAGAATAGTCAAAATAGGAAAATATTTGCTAATATTATTTAGCTTAAATGTCAACAATGAAATTTACTTTCAGTTTTTTTACTTTAAGTTTGACAACGAAAACTGAACAATTGAGGGCAAGCAAAGAAGTATTAAGGAATGGCCTTCGTTAAGTCTATTCAACTGTTTACTGTGTTTTCTCTGTCTCAAGAATGATTTGCAATTGTATACATTTCATCATATTAAAAAGCAGTAATATGAAAGAATTAAAACAATAGAAAGTAAACTTAAAATAGTGGCTTGCTATAAATACAGGAAATTGTAATTTTAATAGTTTATACTGTACGATTAAAAACTAAAAAATTATGCAAAGAAGTGGAAATTTATCAAATACTTTTCTTAGTCGCTATGGTCGTTGCAACCCATTCTGCTTTTCTCGCCTACAAAAGCATTGGCTTTTTAACGTTCCCTCCAATAGTTTCCCACGTGTTTTCCTGTGCTTAAAAACTGCACCTTCTGAAATTCTTCCTTGGCATCCGACGTCCACGGAAAGAAGATTATAGTCCACACTAACCAAATCAAACAACACGATACTGAAACGCGACTCATAGTTTAAAAAGTTACTACTTGTATAGTAATTTTTAACATCAGCATTTAAAATTTATCTGTTGTAACAATATATCCAAAAAAAACTAATAATACTAACATATAATAATTAGGACAAATATCCATACTGATATTTCAACAAAAACAGATATTATAAATACAGACATTTACAGCTATAGCAGTATTTTTAATAGGATACTGTACGAATTTTCATATTTTCTCAATATTAAATGTATCAATTCATTATTCCTACTTACTTTTATGTAATTCTTCAATCCTTCGATTACAGCCTCACACGTCTATGCAACAATTATGGGTGTGCACTGCTTGGATATTTTTAATAGGTACTGGAGTCTCGTGAACGAATCTCCCATTGCAAGAAATTCTAGTCTCATTGCAAAACGAACTTTGCAGGTACTGCTTTTATGAATACAATACTATGGCTCACTACTTTATTTAAAATTCCAAATCTTCGGATGACATTCAGGTAAAGTTTTAAAATGCTCAACATCTAGAAGCTCTATCAACGGAATTTGACGACAGGAATATAAGCGTCTAACCCACTGTTTTCGTTTTTTTAACTTCTTTCATTTTTCAACAAAGGGCACATAACAATGAAACACCTTGGCTCTATGACGTCCATTACAAAGTGTTCGTCACAAATGCGGGAACATAACGAACAGCTACCCTCAGAGCGAGCATTCGTAGTCATTCGTGATGCGAACTTTTTCCGCACGAGAATGCGCTGCTTGCTAATTCGGCTTGTGTGTGCAAAATGCTGTAGTGTGGACGAAATTTTACGAACTGATTTTCGAGGATCAACATACACTTCTTGCAAAACACGTTGAACATTCACCAGTGTACTGACAAAAAATTTCGCCCAGTATCATTCTTGTGGGGAGTTAAAATTCCTGCTTCTCTGAGACGACGGTCCAGGCATACAAATACGTTGGGGTAGGATGATGCCGATGTGGATAGCGTTCTGCATAAACATGTGTAGCCATGTAGCCCACACATCAACACTCACCAAATACCATATACATATCTGCATACTCATCTCAAGTGTACTCCATACTGCGTGACAAATTGCATCCAATTTACTACAGCAAAGTTAACACAACTATTGTCCTACTGGAAACACGTATAAAATGATTTCGATTATAAGTGCCAGGAACTGTACGAGAACGCCAAGTTCTTTCCTTTTTACTTATGTAAAATGGGGCAGTGGCAGTCGAATGACTATAGTGTTCGCCTCTCACAAAGTCAGTTCAGGTGTGATTCGGTTGAGGTTATTCAGATTTTTGCATGAGAGTATCTTGCATGGAAGATATCATTTGTAGGTTCATTTTATTGGGGTTCTCCCATTTCCCACTTTAATACTGGTGCTGCTGCATATCCACCTTCTGTCACCCCGCATCTGCTGTCACGGCTTCGCTGTTAGGGCCGCCACATGGCGAAGGGTATATTTGTGTGTGCGACGGTGCTACAAGCAACGCAGGTCGACACATGTATTGTGATATCGCCTCCATACTCAAAGTCGTAAACGCGCGTGTAGTGTTACTACTGTACTGTTTTTACTGTGGCACTTTAAAGTGGCGAACGTATCATTTTACAAATCAGTAGCATCCGTTTCATCTATCCTGAGAAACCACTCTCCTAAAATCCAGTTTTTTCTATGTTAAGAGTTTTAAAATTTCCAATGTGCATGGTATCTTAAAAGCCGCATTCACAAGCAGCCTGAGATAATTTTTTTGTGGATAAACTTTGATCACTTGTTTACTGGTTTCTGAGTAAAAACGTAACTTTGAATACGCTGCGCTCAGCCAGGCGGCCGTCTAGAGAGCCATCAGTTACTCTCAACCCCACTCCTTAAGTTCTTTGGCGTATTTACACTTAAGTAATTAAGAAACTCTGTTGTTACATATGTTCTGCTGATAGTATTGGTCCCACTGTTTCAATAATGTTTTTTATTTAAGTTCAAATAATAGCTGACATAGAAAATCGTAGCTATGTTCAGTAAATTCACACACTCTAAATCTGAATTTGGAATATTCACTGATTCACGCTGATGGCTGGAACAGTTTCAACAATAGGAATAAGTGCAAACAGTCACTGATTAATTAGTGAATGTTCACTGATTTAATTTAAGAGTGGGCCTACCAACATCTTACAAGTGAATAAGTGAATATTCACGGCTTTTTCAGTTGTTTTCAGAAAACAGTTTTCACTTATTGAATTAATAGAAAATGACGAGAAATTCTGTGGAAATTCACTAATTATTTAGTAGAATGTTAGCACTCTTCATAGGAATCAGTGAAGAGTCACAGATTTTACAGTGGTTTCTCACTGACTAAATTAGTTGAAACGACACCTTCCATCGGCATGAATCAGTGAATATTCACCAATTCAGATTTAGAGTGCAAGTTAGCTAAAACAATACGGATTTATTTTTGTTTAAACACACAGCTTTAAGTAAAACCAATTCGCAAGAATCGCGACAAAAACGTCGCATATTGGCAATCGTTTCAGATTACACAACTATCGTACAGGCTCTTAATTGACAATAATGGCAGACTAAAACACGTGGCTCTATGTATTTAATCAATGGTAAATGGTCATCGAATGCTTGTTGATTGTATGTTAAGACATTTTATCGCTATCTAACTCCGATAAAGTAATATTTCATGTTGTATTCTGCCTTATTTATTAATTAATAACAAATATGATAGTTGTGTAATCTCTCGCGAAAATCAATACGTATGGTAAACGTGTGTGACAGGGGATACAAATAGTTTTTCTTGTAGCTTACGTTTATAACACAATAAAATCTCATTATTCTAGCTTACTTGTGAATTTACTGAATAGTATGCAAGGATTCACCATATCAGTTATCATTTGACACTTTAAAAACTATCTGCATATTATTGTTGCATGCTGTGTTTCTGAGGGCGGGCTGGATGGGGCCTGTGTCTAAACACCTTGAGGGCTGGCCCATGACTCAAAGCCCGAGTGTCTCATAGTGGGAATCCCGCCGAAACTACGTCATAGATACCTGTCCCAACTGCGATTTTGCCCTGCGAAGCGGCCTACGTGACTCTAACCACATCCGAAACATAATGAAATGTCCAATTTTAGACCCCTGTAATGGGGTAATTCCCCTGCTGTTTTGCCTGGTATATAAGGGCTAAATCTACTAATTGGAGGGAGTTCGCTACTGGTCGTGCTAGAGGAAGGTGCTATGGTTGTGAAGATAGACTGGTGAAGACAACTTGGTGACGTCAGAGTCTACTGTGAGGCGGCAGACGGCTACCTTTGGAGCAGTGTTGGACGAACCAAGAGGACTGCTGCGGTGGGCTGACGGGCGAAGAAGGAGGTATGCGACGGGAGTCGAACCAAAGACCTCAAGAGTGAAGACAGCGGTGCACTAGGGGTGCTGCGCAGTACACGACGATTCATCACCATGGCGGACTATTAAGGTTGTACATTGTCACTACTTAAAAGACTGTTGATTGGATATATGACTGAATTTTATTGTTATTTGTACTGTTTAATTAATTGATGGTAGACTTTTTTGTGCCTTAATTGTCAAAGTTAATTAACATGTCTGTGACACAGTAGTAATTGTGTGCATAACTAATTGTGTTATGAGAGTTATAGTTGATTGCTGTTTTGTGTATTTCGTAGCTTTGTGAGCTATTAAATCCAGTACTTAATTTAATTCTTTTATTTCTAATTATAAGACCTCTATCTCAAAAGAACTCATGGGAATTGCACACAAATAAAGTTTATGTCTCAAACTTGTAACACTGGAGTCAGAAGTGGGATAGAGGCATAAAGTAAATTCAATAATTAATCCTGCAAACTTAATCATTGCACATAATTACTATTTAATTAAATTGAGCAACTTCATAAATTTGGTTTAAATTTCAATTGTAAATGTGAATGTTTACTAGAAGCATGTCTGCAGAAGTAGAAGCACTAAAGGCCCTCATTGAGGGAATGAGTGGCCAATTAAGTGGCCAAATAAATTCAGTAAATGCAAATATAGATAAGAAAATAGAGAATGTTAGTAGCCTTGTTGACAGTGTAAATGAAAATGTAAATGTGCAAATTGAAAATGTAGATAAGAAAATAGATAGTGTAAATGAAAATGTTGATAAGAAAATAGATAGTGTAAATGAAAATGTTCATAAGAAAATAGAGAATGTTAGTAATCTTGTAGGCAGTGTAAGTGAAAAGGTAGACAATGTGAACGAAGTGGTGGACAGAAAAATAGACGATGTTAAAAAAATGGTGTACCAGTAAATAGAGGTTGTAAACGAGGAGGTAGGCAGCGTAAAGGAAGAGATGGACTACGTGAAAAATAGCATGCAGCAACAAATGGATGAGCTGAGGAAGGAGTGTCAAGAACTTCTCCATGGTAGAGAGGGTGGCCATCTTGTTACCAGAGAAGACATGGTCATTGCTGGATCAATTCCTCAATGTGGCGAAGAGAAGACCACGAAGTTTGAACCAGGCTATAGTATGATTCCCAACCAGGCAGAAAATGGGCTGCGACTTGTTTCTGTATCTAGTATGCCTGCATCGAACATTGGAAAAGGAATTTCTGTTAAGCGAAGGTTGGTGACTGTGGGAAAAAAGGCCCCAGTATTTCTTCAGGTACGCTCAGTGAAACAAGAGTTTGATGCAATCCTAGTGGAGGGCAGTCTGGATAATGTTTATTGAAACATGGTTGTGGACACCGGAGCAACCATTACTGTTGTCAGACCGGACATTTTGGGGCCTTATCCCCAGCAGCCATGGGGTCATAAATACAGACAAAGCTTTCTGACGACAGTGACAGGCGAGACCACACCATTGAAGGGGAAGAAAAAGGTACAGTTGAAGTTGGGTGACCTCTGCATTGAGCACGAAGTGTACATAGCCGACATCGAAGATGAATGTTTATTGGGCCTGGATGTGTTGCGCAAGTTGGAGTGCTGTATAGATACTCGGTCAGGAGTACTAAGGGCTGGTAACCGAGAACTGGTGATGATGCCACGAAGCGAACTGCCCTTGCCAACCAGCTGCCAAGTGGTCTGTTGTGAGACAACTGTTTTGCCAGCATCCAGTGACATTGTCATCCCCGCACGGTGTTGAGGCAATTTTGTGCGGCGTGTAGCTCTGGTCGAACATATGAGAAGAGGAAGCAGCTTACCTGATGAGGTGGTGGTAGCAAGAACATTGGTTTCGCCGAGTTCTGGAAATCTACCTGTTCGAATGGTTAACTTGTCAAACAGGCCAATCCAGCTTGAGGAGGGGCCATAATAGGTGTGTGCAAACAAGTCTCCCAAATAACTACAACCGACAAAGAAACCATGAAGTCAGGCGATCTTAATGGGCCTATGCCAGAACCACTCAATGAACTACTGACTAGAAATGGAGAAAACCTGAACTGGAGACAAGGAAAGGCTGTGGCAGAAATTCTGAAGAAAAACAAGAGAACTTTTTCATGTGGGCCACTTGACCTTGGCACAACATCACATTGATACCGGGGAAGCTAGGCCAATCAAGCAACCCCCAAGATGACTACCTCTGGATACACAAGAGACTGTGGATGGCATCTTGAAAGAAATGAAGGACTTGGATGTGATCGAGCCATCGGTCAGCCCTTGGTCATCACCTGTTGTGTTAGTTACGAAGAAAGATGGGTCCACAAGATTTTGCGTGGATTACCGCCGGCTGAATGACGTGACCAAAAAGGAATGCTATCGCCTCCCTCGGATTGATGACACACTGTACAGCTTGACAGGGTCACATTGGTTCTCTACACTTGACATGAAGAGTAGCTACTGGCAATGTGAGGTGGTGCAAGAGGACAGGGAGAAGACAGCCTTCTCTGTGCAAGGGAAAGGAACTTGGCAGTTTAAAGTCATGCGATTTGGGCTATGCAATGCCCCTGCTACCTTGAAACGACTAATGGAAAAGATCCTACCTCTAGATATTTGCCAAGTTTACTTAGATGATATCGTGGTCACTGGTAAAACATTTGAAGAACACCTGACCGGATTAGATTCCGTGTCTCAGAAAGTGGTTCCTGCAAATCTGAAGCTGGTTCCCAAGAAGTGCCACTTGTTCCATAAGAAAGTCAGTTTCCTAGGGCATGTGGTATCAGCTGATGGAATCCAGACTGACCCAGAAAAAACCAGGGCAGTAAAAGACTGGCCACAACCAACAGATAGGACACAGGTGAGAAGCTTTCTAGGACTCTGCGCTTATTATCGGCGATTTGTACATGGATTTGCTACGATTGCCAAGCCACTACATGAGCTTACTGAAGCCAAACGAAATTTCCTGTGGACACCTGAATGTGAAGCCTCTTTCAGAAAATTAAAAGAAGTTTTAATGTCCCCTCCAGTTTTGGGCTTCCCCGATAATGAAGGCGAGTTTATATTGGACACAGATGCGAGTGATGTAGGCATAGGTGCTGTGCTATCGCAGCTTCAAGATGGAGTAGAGAAGCCTCTAGAATATTTCAGCAAAGTACTGCAGAAACCAGAGAGAAATTATTGTGTCACTCTCAGGGAGCTATTGGCAATGGTGAATTCCATATCACATTTCCATCACTACTTATATGGCAGACACTTTACTTTGCGAACAGATCATGCTGCTCTACGCTGGCTACTGAACTTTAAGAACCCCGAGGGACAAATAGCTTGATGAATACATCTTCAATAATACAACTTTGATATACAACACCATGCTGGTCGCTCCCACAATAATGCAGATGCGTTATCTCGCAGACCTTGTAACCCCAACTGTCGCCATTGTGAATGGCAAGAGGAGAAAAGTGGAGGGGTGCGCTATGTCAGAACAACAAGGCTCCAGGCATCAACGGCCAATGGGAAGTTCTCCTGGACTGACGATAAGATAAGAGAAGAACAACAAAGTGACCCAGACTTGTGCCTAATACTGGATTGGAAAGAGCAGGACCACTGGCCAGAATGGCAGGAGCTATCTGAAAAGAGTGCTACAACTTAAGCATATTGGCACAGTGGAATTCACTTGTTCTGAAGAATGGTGTCCTCTACCGGAATCTGGAGAGTGCGGATGGCAGACATCAACACCTACAGTTGGTCCTCCCAGAGAACAAGGTCCCAGAGGTACTGAAGGAGCTCCATAATTCAGTGTCATGTGGTCATTTCGGCATTAATAAGACACTCAACAAGGTTCGAGAGAGGTTTTACTGGCTTCATTGCCATGAAGTTGTCGACAGATGGTGCCGAATGTGTGACGACTGTGCTGCAAAGAAAGGTCCTAGGGTCAGAGGCCGGGGTCGTCTCCAGAAGTACAATGTTGGTGCCCCATTCGAGAGAATGGCGGTTGACATCTTGGGCCCCTTGCCAATAACCGAGAGAAACAATCGGTATTTGTTGGTGGTGCAGGACTACTTCACCAAATGGCCAGAGGTTCTTCCCATACCGAATCAAGAGGCCAGCATAGTGGCTGATGCACTGGTCGAACATGTGTTCTCAAGGTTTGGGGTGCCATTGGAGCTTCACTCGGACCAAGGACGGAATTTCGAAGCGGCCCTTTTCCAAGAAGTGATGAAGATAATGGGTATAAAGAAGACCCGAACCACTCCGCTACATCCACAGTCTGATGGAATGGTCGAACGCCTAAATCGCACCCTGGAGCAGTACCTATCCATCTTTGTATCCGATAATCAAAAGGATTGATACTCCAAAGTACTCCTGTTTCTGCTAGCATACCGCTCCGCCATTCATGAAGCAACTAAGTAGACACCATCAAGGATGCTGTTTGGAAGAGAGCTCCATCTCCCGAGTGACCTGATGTTCGGATGACCGGCGGAGGAAGACCAGTGTATGCCAGCGAGTTACGTCGCAAATTGCTTCACACTCACAACTTTGCCTGGCGACACCTTACGATCAACACCGACAGGATGAAGACTCGCTACGATAGGAATGCACCAGATGAAACATTTCAAGAAGGTCAGCTAGTGTGGTTGTACAACCCTCAGAGAAAGAAGGGATATTGTCCCAAGCTGCAGAAAAATTGGGAAGGCCCTTATGAAATATTGAGGAAGATCAATGATGTGTTTCGAATTGTTCGTCGAGGCTCTCGGGCCAGAGGACCTAAAGATGCACACATCGATAGATTAGCCCTCTACGATGGACCTGAGGCTGTTGTGTCTGCTCGGGTCGAACAGAATTAAGAAGAGGTGTGTTGCATGCTGTGTTTCTGAGGGCGGGCTGGATGGGGCCTGTGTCGAAACACCTGAGGGCTGGCCCATGACTCGAAGCCCGAGTGTCTCATAGTGGGAATCCCACCGAAACTATGTCATAGATACCTGTCCCAACTGCGTTTTTGCCCTGCGAAGTGGCCTACGTGACTCTAACCACATCCGAAACATAATGAAATGTCTAATTTTAGACTCCTGTAATGTGGTAATTCCAGTGCTGTTTTGCCTGGTATATAAGGGCTGAATCGACAAATTGGAGGGAATTCGCTATTGGTCGTGCTAGAGGAAGGTGCTATGGTTGTGAAGATAGACTGGTGAAGACAACTTGGTGACGTCAGAGTCTACTGTGAGGCGGCAGGCGGCTACCTTCGGAGCAGTGTTGGACGAACCAAGAGGACTGCTGCGGCGGGCGGACGGACGAAGAAGGAGGTACGCGACGGGAGTCGAATCGAATACCTCAAGAGTGAAGAGAGCGGTGCACTAGGGGTGCTGCGCAGTACACGACGTTTCATCACCACGGCGGACTATTAAGGTTGTACACTGTCACTACTTGAAAGACTGTTGATTGGATATATGACTGAATTTTATTGTTATTTGTACTGTTTAACTAATTGATGGTAGACATTTTTTGGTGCTTTAATTGTCAAAGTTAATTAACATGTCTGTGACACAGTAGTAATTGTGTGCATAACTAATTGTGTTGTGAGAGTTATAGTTGATTACTGTTTTGTGTATTTCGTAGCTTTGTGAGCTATTAAATCCAGTACTTAATTTAATTCTTTTATTTCTAATTATAAGACCTCTATCTCAAAAGAACTCATGGGAATTGGCCACAAATAAAGTTTATGTCTCAAACTTGTAACATTATATTTGAAAAGGTTATTGTATCACTTTATTTTAATACCAATACAAATTGCCCACTTTGATAATGGAAATCTGACAAATATTAATGTTCTTCCAGTACACTTATTGCTGTCTTCTGACAAGTGTAACATGCATTCAGTGCGATGTTGCAGAAAACTCTTAGTCAATTTACGACGATGGTCTAATAAAACACTTAATTTAACAGTAATAAATGGTCGAACAGTACTTGTTTCTTTATGCCCTGGTATGATTACACCATAAACAAAAATTTAAAACAAAAATCAAAAAATAAAGCAGTTGAACTGGCCGGGACTCGAACCTACGCCCAGTAGTAGTAGTATGATAGCTGTTGAGTGCAACAGAGGACTAAATCTTAGATACGTGTAGGGTTGTCACATCGTGTTTGACATAAGTTGTCGTACAACATTTTGCCACGTATATTTTCGTCTCCGATTTTGCCCAGGATTTGCGTGGTGTGCTTATTATACGGCCGTTTCTGGACACATACACACACCTACGCACACCAACACACACACACACACACACACACATATATATATATATATATAAACACGCACACACAGGTTTTATATACAAGATGTTGCGAAATTCCATGTCAATAATCTGCGGAAACAATCCTAATATCATGTGTTGAGGAGCAAAAAAGTGTTATGTGTACATAGGTCCGAAAACGCACAATTTCTGCACTGCAGTTCGCAATATATGGCGTATGGTTGATAGCACGCGGGCAGGAGCATGCTGCTACGGGGCGTCATTACAGCAGTCCGTAATATGTTAGTTACTATGCCACACACTACGCCACTAGCACACAGACAGTCAGAACAAATGTGACAATTGTTAGGAACTTGTGAAACTATATCCTCTGTACTTACAGCTTTAAAGAAAACGTTCAAAATGCCCTCTATCAGCACGAACACATTACTCGACCCGATGTAGCCTCCACTGTCGGATAGGTTGATGAATCCCTGGGGAAATTTGGATTACATCGCACCCAGCCTCAATACGATTACGGAGACTTTTCTTGTGACCGAAAGGGGTTGCCTACACAAGTGCCTTTAAATGCCCCTACAAATTAAAGTCTAGTGGATTCAAATCAGCGTTCCTAGGTGGCCACGGAATAGGACCACATCTACCTATCCAACACTCACCAGACATTGTATCTAGGCGTCGTCATGCATGGACAGAGAAGTGAAAAGGAGCTCTGTCATACATGAAGTACATGTTCTGTTGTATGTTAATGTGACATCTTCCAACCGAACTGGCACTTCGTTCATTAAGAATTCTTAGTATGTCTCACCATAGAGACTTAGTGGCGGAAAATAATGTCCTATTAAACAGTCACCCACGCTGCTAGCCCAAACATTGACACAGAACTGCTGTTTGTACCGTGTTTGCACCTTATTATGAGGATTTTCCTGGGCCCAGATGTGTTCATTACGATAATTAATTATCTGGTCCTGTTTAAATGTTGCTTCAACAGTAAACAAGACTGTTTCACAGAAGGCAGGGTTCAAGCATCGTCTGCCAAACCAAAGGCAAAATGTACGACGAACAGGAAAATCCGTAAATATCGGGATCTGAACATACTGTACTTGGTATGGAATCAATATGTTTTTATTAAGCACTCTCCAAGCCAGCGTATGGTCCACATTAAAAGAAGTAGCTACTCTCTGTGTGCTGACATTGGGGTTCTCGTAAGACTGCGATGGATTGTTTCAAGTGTACGTCTGTCTGGGCACTGTCGCTGTGGAAAGCGTGCACGATACATACGCTGTGAGGCGTTGCCGTAACCATTTGCCAACCCATACACTAAATGTGAAAAAGCTAGCTCAGCTTTGGTATAATCTATTTTGAACATCTTCCTGCAGTGATGCACACGCGACGGTTGATCCACCTCGATGCTAGAGCGGGAATTGTGTGCGTCCAATTCCATGGTTCGTACGACTCATCTGGTATTCGCATGCCTACAGCTGCGAAGGCGCTCCACAGCAACATGATCCTGCCCGCGTGCTATCAACCATACGTCATTATTGTGAAATGTAGCGCAGAAACTGTGCGTTTCCGGACCTATGTCCACATAACATCTTTGTTCCTCTTCACACGAGGATTGTTTCTCCAGAATATTGACATGGCATTTTGCAACATCCTGTGGGTAAAACCTAAATGTGGGTTGTCATGTTCATACAGGTTATACTACGAATTTTCGACACTCCTCTGTCAAATGGTTTCTAAATAAGTATGCTTAAAAATAACATATTTAAAGCACATCGCATCAGTACAACTTACTTAAAGCAAGAATAGACATATAATATTTTAATTTAATATTCATATATGCAGTTTATCGAAAATTAATCATAAGTAGGTTACGTATTTGTATCGAAATTGGACATATCTCAATATCAAACCTTATTTGAGTTTGGTTTACATACACAAAGTATGATATTTCACAATAACATGTCAAATGTTTCGAAAACTGCCATTACTATGTACGCTGTAAGATCGGGGTTTGATGACAATGGGTCTATTGAATAAAATCGTGTGAATGCTTATACGTTTCTAAGTGTTTACTCACATTTCTTTGAATAAAGTCTAGTCAAGAGCTTGAGAATGAAGAGTTTACTGAAACCAATAAGCAACACACATAATTTTCCAGTAAGTACTTATCCTGCAAGTAGTGACTTAGCGATTTCCCAGTACATATACATGTTCGGTTGAATAAATAAAAGTATTCACTGGGAATCGTAAGCAACTACTTGAAAGATTTAAAGGTACCTAAGTAACAGACTTGTGTATATTTGTCTACATATTTTAGGTATGACAAACGTAATACGTGTAAGAAATATTAAACGCTACAAAGAAAGAAGAAGCATAAGTCCGAGTAGGTAAAAAGTATTATTGCGATTTGAAAGTGAAAATGTAGATTACTTGTCCGATCATTTCTTAAGTGAATCTGAAGAAACAAGAGGCGGTGCACTTAGTTCACGTCAACGGATGGAAATATTTTTACGTTTTTTGAGTGACACAGGATTCCAGACTGGTGTCGCAGAAGATTGCGGTGTTCACCACTCGACTGTATGTAAGACGTGAATAGTGTAGCAGATTGCATCACGGAAAAAGCACAGCATTGGGTCCGGTTTCCATCTGATTTCAATGCCATGCAAGAAGCAAAAGAAAAATGGTCACAAGAATTCCAAATTCCTACCGTTATCGGAGCTTTGGGCTGCACTCACATAGTAATAAAAAACCAACATCTTTAGGAGATGAATACGTCAACAGGAAAGGTTACACAGAAAAAACGGTTTTGTGGTGACTACAAAATGTTTTGCCAATATGGAGCTCACGAAACATTTTTGCAGTGGTTAAAAATGTTTTTGGTAGTCACTGAAAAACTTTGTTGGGGACAGCAAAAAAAAAAAAAAAAAATTAGTGGTCACCACAAAAAAATTTGTTAAGGTCCATAATGGCAAATATTTTGTGGTTATTAATAAGTATTTTTTCAGTGTACCCAAGTATAAATGTACAGCTAACCTGCGATGCAAATGAATTGCGTAGATTCACAATGGCCTGGAAGTGTACATGGCTCTAGTATTTGGAAACAGAGCAATATTTGCAAAACTATTTCCAGATATCAAGGCAATGTTTGCTTGTTGGCAGACAGTGGTTATGGAATCCCACCATGGATACTTACACCCTTAAAAAATCCACAACACCGAAACGAAGAACTGTTCAATAAGCTTCATTCGAAGGACAGAGTCATAATAGAAAGGATTAATGGCCAGTTAAAACGGAGGTTTCCAATATTGGCTAACGAAGTAAGGGTACGTGTGGAAAATATACCCAAAATAATAATATGCTGCGCTGTATTACACAACATCAGCAAATATTTAAAAGACGACTACGACTTTACCTTTACAGAGGACATAATTCAGGAAGCTTGTGAAAACCTCAGAGAAGAAGAAAATAACCTACTCCGTCAAGAAGGCATTAGAAAACGTAATGAAATAGTTGCGACCTTATTTCCTTAATTGTTAACACTTTGTTTATCACAGTTTAATTGACCTAATATTTCACATAACCGACAAATTATTATGTGTGTAATGTGATATGTATATTGTATATTGTTCAATACGTACGTATGCAACGAAATGTACAATGTTAACAATGAACTGTTTTAAGCATCAATGGCATAAGCGTGTGATGACAATACAGTCTACCTATTATATCTACGCTCACAAACACTGTGGCAACCTGTTTATTATGTTTGGCAATTCTTTGCACATGTGTTTATAGTTTTGTATTTTATTTATTATATTGTGACGTAACTTATATATTAGGCAACTTTGTTTAATTTACAGAAAACACAAACGTGCACAAAAGTACACAAACTCGGGTTCACAGTTTATATTTTATTTAGAATTATACACGCCAGATATATCATATACATTTACAACTTTTGTAGTAGAAACATACATAACAGCTACAGTTGTAAGTAGTCAATTAGTTCAGTAAACATCCCACTCGTTGCTGCTCTGCCTAATGTTTCAGGTATGTTATCTTGAGCAGAGAGCCGTCGGATCAGTAACTCTTCTCTTCTTGATTGTAAGGTTAATTTGCTCTAATAGTACCAGTCTTTGAAGTTCTGTAGTAGATAATCCTTCGGTTTCTGCTGTCTCAAGTTTAAATTTTTTGTGGACGCCTCACTTTGACATTGTCTGCCGTAGTCCCATTACATGTACTCGGTTCTTCTGCATTCTTGGCAACAGTATACTGTAGTTCTACACCAACAGTCCAGGCTCCTGGTATTTTTTTGAAAACTGGATTGCGATTAGAGTCCATCATGTCTAGGAAATGTTTTTCCCAGTCCTGCAACTTGATTTTTTTGTTACGTGTCGTGTTTTATCAGCCTTCTTTTTTACATCTGTCTTCATATTATTCAGTAACTTTTTCAAGTGTGCCATAGTAGCTGACATATTTCCTGTACTCTTAACATATTGGTGTGTCATTTATTTCCATGCTTTTTCTATTTCGTAGACAATTCCTGGTGTCTTTGCTTTGTTTAATACAACAGTGTAATCTCTTAATATCTTAACAAATACCATCTTTTGCAGTCACTTTTTGCCATCCTCCTCACCTGAAGATATGGTGACTATTAACAGCACCATTACAGAGAAATGGCTAACTGCACTTAGTAGTTAAACTGGGTGGACACGTCACGACATGAGAAATTCCACTGTCACGCCACGGTCCTCTGAATAAGTCTTAGCTGGGAGGTACAAGCAATTACTTATCAACAGATACTTATTTCAATTATATTTTCCCAGTTTTTAATTATGAGCAATGTCTACTTTTTATTCACTTGGAATTAAGTAAACACTGTTGCTTACAAGCTTATATTCAATGTAAGGTTCTACTTATTTTTATTCAATAGACCTCATGTAGGTTATATAATTTATTACACCTTGCGTAGTTTTTAAGAAATTTTAGTACTTATGGTTTTGAAATGACAGTGCATATACTGTATTACATTACGTGGTCGTAGTAGACGTAAATTGTTAATTCTTTACTTATATTTAGAGCCCGGTAATTTTCGCGAAAAGAATTTTGCGGCACTTTGTTTCAGTGCCTTACGTGCACACCTGCATCTCTGCTTTGTGGTCAGTGATTGGATGCCGTTAACACCCAGCGTGTGGAGGATGAACCCGCAAATCACATACGTGTTGTGTCACAGTTATAAATGAACTGATTGTCACAGTCAAATGAATAATAAATCTGCACAAAAACACTCTGCCAATAATCATGAAGTTGAGCTGCAGGTGTACACTAAAACCATCGAAACAATGTGGGGCAAAAATCTTTTCGCGAAAACTACCGGGCCCTACTTATATTTTAAATAGAAATGAAATTATGGATATGTATGTTTTAAGCATCCATAAGGAGTATCTCATTGTGTAACTTATTTTCCGAGTTAAGGATAAACATAAAGATACATTCTGATTTATACTTATTTAGCAAATGGTTCGAAAATTAACAATACATTTTGTTACAAATTTTAAAAAGGCCGCATCTAATAATATTACCTTATTCAAATTCGGGTAGACATAAAATTGTGACTGTCATAGTAATTTGCAAGACGTTTAGAACGGTATCCACAAATATTCTTCCTATTCACAAGCGCTAGGCTACGTAACTCATATGTAACATAAATCATGACTGTGTGTCATATGCATAAACAAAACTTGAAATTTGTATCAAATGGCCTCTAAAATTATTGCTAAGTTTTTTTGTCAAAATTATTGTACGTACAGTATTAAACACACTTAGACAGGACTACATTATTAGCTCAGTTATTAGGGTCATAAATAAAGTAATAGAAGTACCAACCGCTCGTATGCTGTAGCCTGCAAGAAATTGAAATATAATTAATTATTATGTATGCATGGGCGAGTTATTCATATACGATCAATTAAATATTATCCTTACCAGCACAATTTGACTCTGGACCATTTAACAGCTAAAACAGAAATAAAACGATCGACTTCAGCACCTAAACAACAGCAAAAAAACATATATAACTGACTGCAGCACCCCTATAGTATAATAATGGAAGCAGCGTGATGCAAAACCAAATGACCGGTACTAGTACTCCCAAGCAGCCAAGAATGTAAACTAAAAAATGCAAAACTGTCAGTTCTATAATTTTTAATATGATAATATATAGGCCTTTATAAAAAACAGAATTTAAAAAATACTTGCGTTTTTATTTGGAAATAATTTTAATATCCGTAAATCTCTCGCGCAGTACTTTTTAAAATAAAAACCAGAGTATTTTTTAAATTTGGTTATTTTAGAAGCCTAGAAATTATCATATTAAATATTATAAAAACTACAGTTTTCCATTTTTGTAGATATTGTGGTTTTAAGCTCTTATTATTTAAAATTAGATTTTAAGTTTTTACTCGAAGGTAAAGCATACTACTTCATAGTGCTATATAAATATACGTCCGTTGATAAAATATCTACTTGGCAAAAATTCTCATCGAATTGTGATGAGTAGTTCAGATATTATTGACGATTGAGTATTCCAGCAGTCCACTCGACATCGTATCTTTCCATACCCCTTAATCTTATCCAACCCTGCATTTTACAAGAAACATACAACATTAAATTTGTAATAAATCTGAAATACACATCTTAAGCTTCAAAATCAGGAGTTCATAAAACTTTCAAACAAATATTCAGACTTCAGAACTCTGCGGGTTAAAAATTTGTAATACTGTACACAAACATCTTAACCTGTCAAATTAATTATAATTACTTACAGTTCAAGACTCTGCAATTGTATAAATATAGGCTAAAAAAAACTGTGTACAAACATTTTTTACTACCAAACAAAGCGTCAAAAAACTTTTACACTACAAAACCAAAGATCTTTATGGACGTTGGCTTTTTTGCCAGGATGAAAGTGTTACATTAGCCCAGAGTGAGGGAAAGTTTTTTTGTAAATAGTACAGTGCCTAATGTACACACGCAATTGTCCTTTTGCCAGAACATGTCTTAAAGTCTGAAGAATTTTATAAACACAATAATTCAAAACCATGAAATATGTGATATTTGCCATTTTGCCAACATATATGCGTGTGTGTGTCCATTACGTTTATGATGTATTAGAAGAATTTATTGCCTCATAATGTTACTGCTGCACAAAATAAAAACATAAAAACATTCATTGCAACCTAATTTACAGCGATAGAAACTAAAAAAAATGTAACTTGCCAAATGTCTACTAGATATTATAGGAATCTGTCAATTCTACCATGCACAATTCGTAAAGAGAATCGTAAAGCAACATGAACATACTCTATATTTCGAAATTCTAAAATTTAAATTGTTTGCTTCAAACGTATTGTACAATAATTTATGTTTGTTAAATATCGGACTTAGAGAAATAATTACTTCAAAGCATTTCGTTGTAAGTTAATATCTTGTTTTAAGGCAAACGTATTTAAATGTCCATATTGTAGGCACCCGTGATTGGCGGGGTCTTGCGAAATTCAACAATAGATAGCAGCACAGCCGGCTGCAACCATCAAGGCCTCTCACAAAAATTGTAAAATTTATAGGGAGAAAAATTAGATTTTAATAGAAAAATTGATCGGTTCTATTATTTTCCCGAACCGCGCAAGTAGAGCACTCTATCGCCAGTCTGCTGAAACTATTTGCTCGGTAGGTTCACTCTTTAGACGCGTGCGAACTTCATTTATTTAACTTTATAAACCGAAATTAATTATTTTAACGGCACCTAAGACAGTAAAATTAATTAAGTTAACACTTTATAATTTGAATTATACTGACCAAAACTCAAATTTATCACTTTAACATCGCAAAAATTCATGAAATAAAAATACTATAATACTTGACGAACGGCGGCAAACGAAAACAACAGTGAAATAGACACATGACAAGACAAAGTATGCCCGATGTGTATGGACATTGAACAAAATCACAACATTGTACGAGTATGTCAAAGATTTATTATGGTCGGTTACATGACGGAACAGTGTGCAGGATCCACACTCCTGACAGCAAAGCACATACACCTTCTAAAGACCCTCAAATTAGTCCCCTGCCACGTTATCAAAATGCTGCCAACGATGTGGCAGTCGCCGAGTAGCTTCAGCGCCCCCATGTTCCTCCTCACGTGGGAAATCTTGTCATCTGCTGCCGCACAGCATTTGCGATGTCATCACATGTCGTAAACCGTCTGCCACGTAATGGTTCCTTAACTTTGCGAATGAAGTCGAAGTCACATGGAGACAGATCCGATGAATACGGTGGGTGCTCTAGTTCTTCTAATCCCCAGCGCTGCAGTAGCCGCCCCACACACGCCACTTTACGTGGTTTTATGTTGTCGTGGAGAGGAGAATGTTTATGATGTATTAGAAGAATTTATTGCCTCATAATTTTACAGCTGCACAAAATAAAAACACTGTCCACCAAATCAGAACGTTTCAACGATTGCCACGTCGTACCTACCTCAGCAGGAAGTTCCTATGGCACTCTGATGTCACTGTGCGCCCATGCTGTTTCAAGTGGCAAACAGTGATGCCCCTAGCATCATACGCGACAATCACCAACAGTTCCACTGGGAAGGATTCTGACAGACCTTCTGCCTCCTTAGGAGTTCCAGCATACCACCACTCTGCAGACTGATGTTTGAGTTCTGGTTCATACACCCTGGCCTAAAATTCGATTGCGATTATTCGTGAAAGGAAGAGGGCCCCGTCCTATTGCCATAGTACTAAGGTGGTCGGAGCATGTGGCATATAGCATCCACCTTTCAATCTTCGTCAATTCATGAGTTACCTACTTTGATGCAATTTTGCGTGCCTTCAGTTAACGCCGCAACATCCTATGGATGGTGCGTTTTTCGATGCCATTTGCACTATCTAACTCCAGTAGCGTCCGTCGTCTGTCGTCCTCCAGCAGTTCGTACTCATCCTCGCTTGAACGCTTCCACAAACCTTGCAACTGTCCTGTGAGTTTGTCTGGTGGTTCTGTCACGGAGAATAGCTGTTTTGATTTACGTGCGCTGCTCAACATGGGTTACATCCATCGAGGACAGCGGTCGTCTGACAACTGATTTTACTTTGCCCTCTGTGCTTGTACAGGCCAACCATACACCGTCTGACGTTTTCAAGACACACTTGGACTGCCGGTCTTTCCAATGGCACTTAACATTTTGTGCTTCGCTGATAGTGCGTCGTATGTCACCCAGATAGTTGCCATGGTTTATGCTCCAACCCTCGTATGTACGTATGTACATGTGTGTATGTATGTATGTATGTATATATAACACATACTACATGGAAAACACAGGAACACTCTTCAAATTTATACATTCTTCTTATAAATCTTCGCACTTATCGTAAATCGATCGGAAATAGGTAAGTTGCTGAGAGGCAGGGTAGGTTGTGTAGTCGTCATAGGTCTATAGGAAAATGTCTTGATTATATAATAAATAAGTGTAGTTTTATTAAATTGTATTTTTTGATACTCGACTGGTGTTACTGGAAATCTATCGAGTACAGCTATAATGGGTGTCATAATTTCCTAAATAACACGTTCAAATGCAAGTTTTATAGAAAATTTAATTTTAATTTATTGTTTATATCGATTGATTTTACATGGGAGGGGATACGACTGGGTCATAAGCAATAAATTATAAATGCATTTATATATTTATTTATTTATACTGCATATTTGTTTTAAAAATGTTAAAATAAATAAAAACTAAAGAAGTAGTATTTTTTATTTAATTTGGTTTTGATGTTCAATATCTGTGAAGAATCATGAATGTAACTCAATCTGCCTCTTTTAAAAAGGCATTGGAGTCATGTTGGTTTTGAGACAGGGGTAATTTTGTTGAATCGAGAGGAAAAATGGAATTGTAAGGCTCTGAAAATTTTCACATATAGATTTTTGCATCAGCTTGTTTCAATGCCTTACGTGCACGCCTGCAGTTATGTTTTATAGTCATTTATAGCATTTTTTAACTTTTAGCGTCTTGGTTTACTACCTACAAATCACGTGATTCACGAACCTCGGTTATCTTTGGTAGGCCTATTTAAATGACATACCTGCACAATTGCACAATGCCAATTAACCATAAAGCAAATCTGCAGATGTTCAAGAATGGCATCGAAACAGGCTGGGGCAAACATCTTTCCGTGAAATTTCCTGTCCCTTTTTACTACATATTGAGTTACATCGATTTATTCCAGAACCTCTGACGCAGCTGAAGCTTATTTTTATTCTAATATGCCCATTTGTGACACTGTCAGAAACTTCTTGTTACAGACATTCATTTCACTTAATATTTAAATGTAAAAAACACAAATTCAAAGCATAAGATTTTACATATAGTAAGGGTCACTAATTAATCGCGGAATAGTTTGACTTCCTTATGCTTTAGTGTAATGTACTCTTCTTTTGTTACTGGTATGGTGTTATTTGACTGAGCCAATGCTAAATCTTGTACATCATAACTAAATCACGATTCACAAGTAAACGACATAACCAATTATACATTACACCAGACGAGGATGTTACTTTTTAAAAACAATTTGTAAAGACAGAACTTCGCGAATTTCCGCTGTCTGCCTGTTAGATGTTTCCTTTATTTTTTAGACATTTTTTCGTTACCCGCGCAGTCAGTATTCTATAGTTGCAGTCAAGTAAGAGCAATAATTTTCAAACTCTTGGCGGTTTCCATTCTCGTGATTGCTTCAGTTATGGCAAAACAAATGCCAAAAACTCTCGAACACTATTTATACTAGCTTTAATCTTGTAACGTAAAGTAATGTTTTGTGTGTGCTGAAAAATTTACAATTTTAAAGTTCTGTTTCAAAAATCGTGCGTTTCTACAGTCTAAAGTTATTGCCGTGCTTAAAACTTTAAAGTTTTCTTGTTCAAATCTTAAGTAGGAATAAAAAGATTTTTAAGTTTACTAACCGCGGTCACAAACAAAACATCGTGCTTTATTATGTTCACTTTAAAGTTGATTAAACTAGTCAAATTATCAATACTTTGAAAACACTAACGAATTTAATGTTTGTTTCACATTTTTTAGAATATGTTCTAATCACAGTGCATGCATATAACAAATGTAAGTAAAACGTGTTTTCTTGAAACTTTTATCTAATGTAGAACATATAACTTAATATATTTTAACATAGCCAGTATGTTTGCAAGTTTTCTGACTTACGACTAACGTAAAGATATCGGTAGTCATCAAGCGTTCGGTCAACAACCACATGCACTCACAGACTTCGCATTGAAACATATACACAGGATGGAACACTGAAGCTGCAAACATTTTAAATAATAAAGCATTAATGAATGAGTTTTTAATAGTAAATTGTTAACACCTAAAAACAAAATAGCAGTTTTTAATTTCAATAAAATCAATTTAATTATTTCTGTGTAACGTGTAGCTCCAGCCTATTGAAATAGTGATATTTTATCCACAATTAAACTGTGGATGGAGTTAAAACAAATTTCCTAAATGTTCACATGATTATCCTGCGTGTTGACTTCATATCTAAAATAATAATAAGAGTAACAATAACTTCTTAAACCACTAACTCTGTGGAATTCCGCTTCAACACTAATTTTGGCGTGTTGACGAGTTCTTCGTATTTAATACTACGCCGTTAAGCATTTTCTGAAGAAAGAACTTATTTGCATTCCGTAAGTGAGAGGGGCCGCCTCCCACCAAGGCGATCCTGGTTCGATTCCCGGCAGTGTTAGTCCCTTGATTTTCACATGGGAATCGTGCTGGACTATGCCGTTGGTCGGCGAGATTTCTCGGGGATTTCCCGTTTCCCATGCTCTTTTATTTCGGCGCTTCTCCATCCTCTCACATCATATTACCCCTCATCAGCGTTAAAGACCTCGATGTTGAGCGCTGACTAAAATCTCTCACACCTCCATAAGTGAGATTTCTTAGAGCCTGAACGACTGTGATTTTAGATTTGTGGCTAGATGCGATCGATTACACGGAACGTTGAAACGAATGCAGAACGTACATTTCTGCCTATGTAAACTACTGGTACGTCTGTGTGTTTAAATCGATGTCCTCTTAGGGCCAGTTGCACCATTAAGGTTCAGGTATGATCTCGGGATCAATGTGGTCTTTTCTGTAGCACCATTGTGTTTCACGTCTTGAACTACTGTCAAAATAAACTTCACTATGAACCGCCGAGTCCAATGGTTCAAGACATATGCTACTTGGATAATTTTTGAGCAGGATCAAAGCAGGGGCCTATTCCACCAACAGACTTTGCATCTTTTCACTATTCACTTTAACTCTTTGCATAAAACTGAAAAGTGCAAAGGAAATGTGTTCTACCAAAATTTTACAACCGCTTTGCATTCTTCCAGCTAGTCTGAAAAGTCTTTGCAGTATTTTATATTTATTGTTTACAGTATTTATTTCAAATTAATAGGTTACAAAATGTATGGTGAGTAAAAACAAGAAATTGTACTTAAAAATTAGCAAAATAGAACTTATTAAAGAAAAAAGTATGTTTTATTTTGAAGTTTCTCATGCACATAGAGAAACAAAAGGAGAAAGAATGGACGGAAATGCATGCATTGAAGGCACGCCATGCATTTGTCCTCCATTGTCAAACCATTGTAGACATAAAAGTATCTGCTTCTTGGGCGATAAACATTTACTGCTATTTGTAATGTTTTGAAGACGTGGCCCGATCGCACCCGAAATAAATTAAACTTACTGTGCACTTAACCTAAAACAAACTTTAAATTGAACGTCATTGTCAATCACAAAATTGCTTCGTGATTTATATTTCTTCCTTGATGGTCTTCTTTTTTCTTTATCAGATTCGTCACTATAGTGCAGCAACGCGCCTAATCATTTTTCTTGTTTTAATTTTGTAGGTTATGTGCTTCTACTACACCTATTATATCGTCATTTCTCTTCGTCACATTACTTGAAATAGTTTCATACATGCCAAGTTTATACGAAATAACTTTTAACCACCTAAAATCAATTATTAAATAACAATACACCATAAATAGTTTAACTGCAAAGTGAGATTATTGTGGAACAGAAATGGGCTCAAAGGTGCAAAGTCTTGTCACTTTTCACTTTGCGCTTTTCATGTTTTGCTTTGCGAATTACAATTTTCGTGGAACAGAAACACAAATGAAAAGTGCAAAGTGCAAAGCGAAAAGTTGCAAAATTTGTTGGTGGAATAGGCCCCAGGTCAGCAGATCTCGGGATCAATGGCAGAACTGTGAACCCGGGTTTTAGAGATGTGTCGTCCTGTTAAATGTTACCAAATGCTTTCTGATATAATTTGCCAAAATATGTTGAATACGAGGTGTAACGCAATACACAGCTTATGTATTCTTGATTCAACTGGTTAACTGAAATGTATTTAAGATAAACACATTTAATAGCCTAATTTTCTAATAAATGTAGTCTATTTACATCGCGTTCCTGGCTACAAGTCATCATGTTTTCCTTTTTAATGTATTCCTAAAACTTTTGAACGACTTAACTGGCCTACAAAACTAGGTACACATGCAGTATTCTACTTTCAAATTGTATAGACTTTTTATAGCAATCGTTTGTTAATAAGAGACCGGTTTAATATAGTATATCTACAACTACTAAACCGATTCGCACCAAATTTGATACTTTGATATTTAGTATCTTTGTATTAAAGTTATAGGAGAATATTGTGATATGTGTGTCTTTTTCTTAAGATAATACCACTTTAAAGAATCCTTCTGTGTCATACTTCAGAAATTATGCAACTGTTTCTCACCAAATTTTACATGTGCAGAATTCTACATACGTTAATATGAAGTAAACTGATCGTCTAAGATATTTCTTATGTAAATGGTAGCCACATAAGTATTTTAGGTTTCATCACAATACTAACCAGAGGTTCAATTTACTCCAACCAAACTTGGTAAACTTAAAGTAGCCTATCGCGTGGATTAAATATACTTATACACATACATATCATATTGAACATGATGACGTAAAGCTTCTCATAAACAGTTGTCCTGAAACATACTACGCACTTTTTAAACCGCGTGTGCATAAGAACGAATACGTAAGCTTGTTAAAATATGTGTGTACTGTAAAAAATAATACATTCAATAACACGACACTAAAAAATGCGCATTTACTTACTTACTTATTAATTTAACATTCCGTAAAGCGGGTTTATTTTGCCTAATTTTGGGGTTACTTTGCAATTCTTATTTTTAGTGAAGTGAAGTTTTGAAGAGTCGCAAATTTTTGAAGACTTCGCCATTCATAGCTCGAACAATAAACAGTACTTTAGAGTGAACGGTACTTAAACTTTCAAGGAAAATGGTTTGAAAATAAAAATTCTCACACATATATGTGTGTACTATATGTCGTCGCCACGTGCCACTGATACGGTGACATTAACGTAAGCTTAAACAAGTTTTGAAAAGTGGCTGGTTGCCATATAGACAAAGTACCGACCCAGGTCAGCAGAATGATTTCAGGTTGTGGATAGATCGGCGGTGGCTTCTTATACAGCGACGGCGATAAACTGATTAAATTTTGTTGATATCTGGTAACTTTGCATTCTAGTACTACAGCTTACTTACTTTCCTTTGGCATAACAAGGTAACATGCTTTACTCGAGGCTCTGACGGCCAGCCTAGCTAAGTTTAAGAGGTAATGTCTCACGGTAGGTGATAAGTTTATTTTGTAGCAATAATATTTAACAACTTAACTTACTCGAAGCAAAATTTCGGCGAACACTTAGCCGGCTCGGATTGTGCCTATAATAAAAAAATAATCGTAACTTTCACTTTCATTTTGCATTGAGGCGGCGTTTCGAGACTATAATCGTGCAGCAATGCAGCACGCCGTGCATAAAAAATCCTACATAATATCGGTAATTTATGCTTGACGCTCGGCGAAACAAAACTACTGCTGAATGAAATATATGGTAATTAACTATGCACTGTACCGCTAGATCTGGCGTCTCTAGCTGCATTTGCGAGGGACAAAGTCTTGGCCGTGGGGGGAGGATAGGTACATCCTTCAACGAAAAAAAAAAAAACCTAACAGGGTTGATGCACGAAAAACGTTGTTTCTTGTGCACTGGTTATAGCTGGAGTCTGTCTGGCCCGTCAATTTAAGTTGAAGATCTTGCCGATCATGTGGGTGGCGAGAAAGAAACTTTGAAGATGCAGTATATTAAATTACCTCTACTGTACTCAACAAACTCTTGCAGAAAGAGGATGTCAGTTGTTAATATGCCAAGTTGAATATTCCCAGCGGGAGCAAATATCGTACGCGATCGCTTTACCAGCCACATTTGATACAGCTGAAAGAGTTCTGGAGGTGTGGCTAGGGCAGTATGGTGTCGATTCAAACTTCAGAAAAGTTTGGCTCATAATTCTAGCACCATCCAAATTTAATAAAACCTGCCATTGAGAGTCCAAGTGTATATGAATAAAATGATGAAATAATTGTTGGTAGTTAATTACGTGGTTCAGTTATGTTTTTGTTTTAAAATACCTGTTAAGTAAGGTATACTGGGTTCAGTTAGGACGTCACTCTTTGGAAGTGCTGACCGAGCACATTCGTTGCTACTCCGTGTTAGTTTCATGACATTTTTACGAACACAGTAAATCACTCTTTGGACTGGTAACACTGCCTCCGTATCCATTTACGCCAGCACACTGTTGCAAACTAGCAAGTTTATTTGTTATATAAGTTTCAATACATGATTTTACGTTTGAACTAACATTTGCTGTGGATGCACTGGATGTTTGGAAACTCTTCCGAAATATTTCGAGAGGTTAATCTAAGTGTAATATGGTGACAGTAATGCATTGCCAGTTACAAAGTTTCTCAAACAGTAAAGGAGATAAACGTCCTTGAAACATAATTTTTTAATTTTTTAAAAGGTATCGAAAACGGCGTAGAATAAGACAAAAATGTTTTGAACATCGATTAGTGTTAATCGAGAGCTACACCACACGAAAAAACAGTGATAAAATCATCTGTATAAATTTATATATATATATATATATATATATATATATATATATATATATATATATATATATATATATATATATATATATATATATATATATATATATGACCACCCTCAAACTGCACACTACAATTTTTTTGCCTTTCGTGTGATATGGTTATTTTACGAAGTCTTCATACCCAGTTCGTAATACTGAACAGACCAAAATTCTCTTGTTGGAAGTCTTCAGCTACAGATATCGACCTGCGGTGAGATGTTCAACCAGATAATTTATGTAGACTCATGTTATTCAAACTCTTCTTTTTCCCGTAGGAGGCATATCGCTTATATTTGTAGTATATATAAGTAGAATAACATGAAACCTTTTTTGAAGAATTGTGGTTTTATTTAATGCAGTTTTAGATGACTGGTAAAAAGAAATCTTCTACGAGTTGGGTCACCATGTAAGTTGTGATACTTAATTGGCAGAACTTTTCAGAAGTGTTCGCGGCTCCAGAAATATTTTTAGGGAAGTTTCCAGACGTCCTGTTTTATGTATATTTGCAATGCTGTTTAAATTGAGTAACTGCTGTTGTAGTAGTACATAGGTCTGTTTTACTGTAGATTTATGTCTTCGTATGTCTAAACTAAATTTGCTTATTTAATAGTACAAGTATATGTTTTGTGACAGGGGCAGTTAACATCGATGGGGAGAGGAGAGCCCAGGCTAGATCGGAGAGGTGGTAGAAGTGGTGTATGGACACGTACTCTGCCAGCTGAAATGGACCAGAACTATCAAAAGCCAATTAACAGGAGGCAACCTGAGGACCTGCCTGCCAGTAGTTTTATGATGAAGTCATCCCAGCATCAGCAACAGCAGCAACAGCAGCAACCACCACCTCCGCAGGATACACAACAGCAGCATGCTAAACCCCTCAAAGGTGTTCCGGCAGTTGTTCCAGATTTTGTTATCCCGAACAAGGAATCTCCGAGTGCGCCTGCTGGACCAAAATTTCCAGAGACTCCAAATTTAATGCAAAAATTTAGTGAAATGGCGGGTGGTGCTGATACTTCTGTTGACAACATTATTTCGAAAGGAAAGGAGCTCATTTTCATGAAATTTGGCCTGGGAAAGTGAAGTTTGTAGAAATTTACAACATTGTAGTTCACAAACGATATACTACATTTAAAAATTATATCACCGCGAATTAATGCGTACTTAGACTTCGGTTTAGAGTGTAACAGAACTGTGAAAAGATTCGGTGAACATGAAAATGTATTTTGAATAATTAAACACAAATCATCAGACTGCATGTTTTTCAGTACGTAAATGAAAGCTGTAAAACTGCTTGCACGTATTTTCTCTTTTGTTACTGTAAAAAGTTAAAACGTAAATTTGACCAACAAAATCTTCTAGAGAATACATTCCTAATGTTAGTCATGCGTGTTACATATGAACTTCAGGTAGTTGCATAAATTTGGAACTTTAGTTAGATATAACAATGAGTGCCACTAGCGCCTGCATTAGTCTTAGTATGTTAGTGTGTTTAAACTGTCCAGAAAGAGTTGTGTGTTCTTATGCATTCATAGAAACAATTACGAAAACATTACTTAAATCGGTGACCTGCACTAAACATACTATATCGTTAGATTTTCCTGTTGAAGTCTGTAGAAATAATTTGTAATACTAAATATTGATTTTCAGTTACTTATATACAGTAATTTTCGTGTAACTGCTCGAAAATTGTAAACAATTTTTGGTGATATTACCGTAAGCAGCATGAATTTCAAGAAACTAGTAGTTATAATTACAACAATTGACGATACATTTGTAACAATATTTCTGAATGTGTTACAGCGTTAAACACATCTGAAGATGCATTTATGTAATAACATGATAGTTTTTTCTCAATATTAGGAACTTATTGAGTATAGCACAATTGAAGGTGATAAATAGTGTTACATGAAATAACCGCCACTGTTCGCAATGTATTTAATGAAAGTACTGTAGTGGTTTTAGAGTGTGGAATTGTTTATACAAACCCTGTTACTTTATGCTACAACATTTTTACACTGAATATTTAATTGCAAAATGGACTATATAAAATATTAGGGTAAATAAAAACTTGTAATTACTTGACATTGAAACATTGTTTTTAATGGTTTATTTTTTCTTTTTTTTATTTATGTACTTTTTAACCGTATGTTTCAGTTGTATTAAGTAAATCTGTTTTTTGTTACATCAGGTATATAATCGCAAAATTTTCGTATGGAAAGCAAATGTTTCATGAATTTAAAATCTTCTAAATATGGATGTAGCTGGATTTGAAAATATACTGTATAGACATATAAATGTATAATATTACTAACCTATCAAGAAATCGCACATAACCGACTATAATGCATTATGTGATACGGAGATTCGCCAATAACGTCCTCTTGCTGTATAATTCTTTCTCCTTATTGAACTTTATGAAACTTGGCACAATGTACAGTAATTGATATAACATGGCTATCAACACAGTGTTGCTGCCTACAATTTTTACTTGTGTGATATATATTCTAAAGCTTCGGTCAGGGATATATGAAACCTGACTAAATTCACTATATTTGAAAACTACGAAACCTGCTTGGATTTGATATACAAGATATTTACGTCTTTATCATCTCAATGTATTCTGGTAATAACAATCTTGACATCAGTCATGATATTATGAATCAACATAGATATTCAATTTTAAATGAAAAATAAATCGTGCATACCAACAAAAAGTAATATAAACTAAACAATTGCATAAATTAATGGGCAATAGGCCTATTTATGTTTGTATATACTCACAAACTGAAATACTACTGTAGTTTTGCTCTCAAAGGGTAGTATATAAGATTGTCTGTAATATTAAATAAAAAAGGAAAATACCTTCGATTATATTAAACTGCATTTAATTGTTACAAGCGATTACGAAAATTATATTTTAATAAATTAAACATATTTCCCTACATTTCATTTAACTTAGTCTTCGGAAATTTGCAACTGAGTTTACGTCTGATTTCATTTTAATATAATAATTTTATTTTGAAGTAATTACTTATTATTGAATTTAATTTTTCTAACTTCACGACACATGTTAACTATACAGTTTTATTTGAATAAATTTAGATTGCACTGTCTTGATACTGAAATATGGACTAATAATCAATTTTTCTTCCGTCTCAAAAGTTCGCTCAATTCTTTTTACAAAATAGCCTCTCACAAGAAGGTGAATAGGTAATATACATGGCCTAATAGTGCTGATAAATGTGGTGGGTATTTTAGTCAATGATTATTTTTATTTTTTTGAAATACGAAAATAATAATAATATTCAGTCAATTTATAAGGATACTGGAATTGATTTTTTTAAATTTATCTAAATATATTTATTAGTCCTATGTAAGAAACTAAAGTTCAAACATTTTTTCTGTATGTGTCACTAAACTGCTACTATTAGTTTCTTGTGTTTCTGAATGTAGTTACAATAGTGATCTTTATTTACGTGTATTCACAGTAACCTCTTTTAAGTTAGTTTAATGAATTCCTTTCGTACCATAAAAATAATATTAGTAAAGATAGTTAAACAGAATTTGTAATTACAATATATATATGTTATTAGTAAAATGCGCACTCACACTTCATGCTCTTAAAACTTGGTTTAGAAGAGTAATGATTAAATGTATTATTGTGCCTTATCGTTTGCACTGTGCGCACTCAATTAAAGGTTGGCAGCACTGTTCTTAGAAACAATTAACTATAAAAGGAAAATTCTGTACCATGTATGAAAAAAATGTTAACTCGTATTTAAATAAAAACAGTCAGTCAAATACAATCGATTTTGAAATTCACAGGCATTACTTTATTTGCATAAAATTCCTTCCATATAACTGTCTTAACTTCATTTCCCACAGTGCTTCAACAAGCTCAGAACCAATTTTCAATTCCCTACCGATACCACAATAATGCGCACAAAATATTATAATATGAACTGAATGTAAAAAATATTATTAATCTTCTTAAATAGTAATAAGTGTAATCGTCACCAGATTCCTTCAAGTTACACTAAGAATTCAGAGATAGTGTTGTAAAGAGTAAGCAAGGGTCTCGCAAATAAAGCAATTGATGGCATTCATTGAACACTGGTATGTCATATACAATTACAAGTAGTTCACGAATTATTTAAGTCTTTTTTAAATCCTTATCAAATTAAATAGTAACGCATTTTATGTTTTTCTGACTTAATGATTGTTAACCATACATTGTGTTAGACTGTGGTTTCGTTGATATGTACAGTCATGGACACAAAAATTGGGCCACTGAAATAATCAAAGTCCACTTCGGCAATCATCGGCTGTGTGTAAGCGTGAGCCTGTCATCTAGGCAACCTGCGGAACAACGAATAGCGGTGAACTGGAACTGCGCTGGGCACAGGTTCTGTTGTAGGATTGGAGCTTCGCCCGTTCACACCTTCCTCCAGCGACCAGGCACTGTGTATTGGCTGAACCAGTGCGTCGCACAAACTATTTAGTAAATGTAAAAGTGACACATGTCTATTTACAATATACGTTGGGGAGGCCCAAAAAGGAAATCGGGGATGGAAGTGACATTACTTTTATACATTTATAATATCTCTGTCTCCATAATTGACTATTGACCGTATAGTTCATTCAGATTAATGTGAGCACTTTAGAATAGAACTATCGAAAAATATCACTGTCCGTTTACTGCACGTAAAGCAACAAAATCATATAGTGGTTTACTCCAAGGTAAGTTGGCAGCGAATAAGGGAAAGTAGTGAAATATATAGATACTGCTGCGTGTTTGTGTGTCAGTGCTGAGATTGCAAAAATATTTGAAAGTGTTGACGGCATATACCGTTCACTGACACATAATGGCTGAAGTGAACTAACACACACTGTAGTTCAGTAAGTAATATATTTGTGTTATGGTATATTACAGTAAATTTGTAAACCCAGGTACTACGGAACGAGGCACAGTCTGTAAGGGCATACTGTATAATATATTACTCTGTAACATGTGTAAACACATTATGGATGCCATATCCCTTAAATATATTCGTTTTATATGTGTGTTGATTAAGGGCTATGTAAAGGGCCCGCAGCGTGCGAACGCTCGAATTATAAAACCATTAACAGAATTAAACGTACTTTACATAAATGAAAGAGTAAGGTTTTGTCGACTAGACAGTTTTAATACGGATGTTACCACATACATAAATAGCTAATGGAGTATAAGTTACCAATAAAAAGTGATAATATCCGTTAAAAACATAAATGACGCAAACCGCAAAATCAATAAATCTGTAACAATGTTATGTGTAAATGTTGTAAAGTTATGTGCTTTAGAACTCTATAGTATGAAAACGTTGAAGATCAGTAACATTTAAATTGTATATGGATTTTAGTATTTGAAAGTTACCATCACATTTCTACGCTAAAAAAGTACAATTTATTCTAAAACAATGTATGATGTATTGTTATATATTTTAGATAATATTATTTCACTTATGTTAATAAAGTTATTGTTGTAAATGCATAGCTTTCAATGCTCGTTCATTGATGTTGAAAGAGCATAAGTAATTGTTTATTAGAAACTTATACATTGCATCGGCTAAGTGTGCGTTATAATATCCGCGTTAGAAATGTCTTGTAGACAAAACAAACTTCATAGAATTATGTAAAGTACTTTAACTCTATTAATGATTTTATAATTCGAGCATTTGCGCGCTACGGGCCATTTCATTTACGTAGCCCTTAAGGGGTCTTCCTATAGAGGCTGGTTTGTGTGTGAGGCAGGAGCGGTAACAGTGCCGCTAACCGACATATGTAGGCCTAATGCACGTCGCCTCTCTGCGCAAGTCCCTCAGCTGGCGTGCAGTGCTTCACTATTATCCTTTTTCCTATTGAACATTAAGCGGTGACCACATTATTTTATTTATTGTTAGCGTAGTTCAAAGTCTAACGCTTGTTTCTATAGTTATGTTTTTCGAATATAATTGTTAATTTTCCAGGTACTGCAGTCAAAAAGCCATTTGTGGCAGTTTTAGGGGCCAGAAAATAATGTTTGTAATCAACGTGACGCATTTTGAAACTCAAGCGACATAGTTTGAAGTGTGTGTTCTTTTCGTATATATAGAGATATAATGTGCGTTAAATAGTTTCGTCAGGTAGGCAGGCCCCATAAAGACGATATTGCGAAAGATAACTAACAAATTACAGGCTGTCTAAATTACATTTGTTGTAATCACTACTCTATGTACTATGCAGTGTAGGAGTTCTGTAGAAGCATCGGTGACATACGAAAGTTACCACGTATTGTATGTGGTACACGTTTTTGATGTTTTCTTTCAAGAGCGCAGATGGCCGCATTCGACCACAGTAGCGCTCTGCTCAGGAGTCCAAATAAATAGTGCGGCTGGTACCAGGCAATGTTCGAGCTACACAGCTGTACTTGAGCCTAACATATGATCAGTGTCTTTCGTTATATGGTAGTATAATGACTATTTGTTTTATACGTAGACGATACTTTTGAACGCTGTTTTGTTTACTACATTATTTTACGATGGCGCATCACAACACATCTGTAAAAGAAAGAGTAATTGCTCTTGTTGAAAGTGGGGGGTTTTCAGCACGTAAAGCTGGTGAAACGTACGGAATACCTTCTTCAACGGCAACTAGATGGGTACAGCGCTACCGCGAAACTGGTGGGATTGAAAGGAAACGAGGGACCGGACTTTGGCGTGTTTCAACGCATCGAGATGACGCAGTATTGGTTGAAGAGGCGTGAAGACATCCATTTCGAAATTCAAATAAACTACAATTGACTGCAAATTTCCCAGGTAGCTGCAAAACTGTCCGTCGGCGGCTAAGAGAAGCTGGACTTCAGTCACGAAGAGCTGCAATAAAATAAAACATAACCGAAGAGCACAAAATTTACAGACTGGCTTTTGCTGAGCTGCAATTAAATATAGACTGGGAAAATGTGATATTCACAGATGAAACTACAGTCTCGTCTACCCATTCAGGCCCAGTATTTGTGTACAGGCCACGAGGGACCAGACATCAACCACAATACACAGTTATTCGCTAACTAAGTGGCAACGTCTCTGTTTCCTACTGGGGCTGGATTTCTAAGCGAGGCGCTGGAGTACTTCACCGTATTGACGGCCATAATGGAAAACGTCATGGTGCCATCAGTTGGGGTGTTATACCCAGAAGGTATGACCGAATTATAGCATGATTTATCTCCAATTCATACGTCGCAACGAGTTCAAGAATGGTTTTCTGACCATCACATCATGTTGACCGACTGGCCTCCTCGTGCAGCTGACATGAATCCTATCGAGACAATGTGGGCGGAAGTAAAAAGAGTCCTTAAAGAAAATTGGCCGAATCCTCCTCCATCATCCAAAGATGCATTGTGGAATAGTAT